>BQNB010083606.1:0-27080 GCA_026074375.1 Tanacetum coccineum | reverse complement strand
TAAGTTTTTAAATAAGCTATGTGTAAATGGGAAACCTGAGAGTTTTTGAAACCTATGGTCCGTGAGTCCCGATACTAGTCTCTGTGGGGTGTAAAAAGCCTGGTCACTTAGCGTAAGGTTAGGATGTGCCGAGACGAAAGTCGCTACATGGGATGATCTCTCCTTCAAACTCATTATTCTCGGGAGGAACGTGAAACATAGAATTTTGCAAAACATTGATCCACGGTTGAAATTCAAAATAGCACATTTACCTAATAATTATCGGGAGTGAAAAGTTCACAAGTTGCGAATATGAGTAGTGTTAGCATTTTAACTAATATTTAGCGGTGATTTCGTTTTAAGCTTGGTTTGGAGCAAGTGAAAAGTCGGGGACGATGAATTTATCCTTTTTGGGGCATTCTCGGATCGAAATGCATCTTATTCTATGATCCCTAACGGTTATGAAAATAACGAAAGTCGGAATAGTCTAGTTAGTTTTCATACAAAAATAAATAAATAAAAATCATCATAAAAATGGAAAAGGTTTTGAAAAATGGGAAAATAGGGTGTTTTAAAACTTGTGATTTCTTAACTCTTCCCACTAAAGACTTTGCTACTTTTTAAAGGATTAGTTTGGGGAAGTTTTGAGGTATTTGGTTTTAGGGCATATAACATTGCGTGAGGACACGACAATCACTTAGTTTGGGGAATTTTGATATGTGAGAAATCACATATCTTTTGTATACCAAAAATGACCTTTAAATGATCAAATTGTGCAAATTATGCTTGTATATTGCTTGTTTTGTCATTTGTGATGTGTAAGTACGGGTATTGCAAAAATCACAAGAAAATGATTAAAACCGGACAAAAACGAACACGAGAACGGATAAAGTACACAAGAGCCAGAAGTTTCTAGCAAAGTTTAACTCTGGTCAACCCTTGGTCAACAATGGTCAACCCACAAAATGCCAAAACCCTCAAAATACCCAAATGAGCCTTAATGTTAAACCAAATTCACAAAAAGTCCCAAAAATCTTAACACTGTTAGTCCTTAACCATTAAGGGACTAACGGTAAACCCTTAAATCCCTTTAACAAGCTTGAGCCCAAATAATAAACCTGTGAGCCCAAGTCAATCACCCATATACCCTAATCAAACCCCCTATGTTTAAAAGTTAAAAAAATGGCGCGAGTAAAAGGTGTTACTGTTCATCGTCGTTCTTAACCAATTACCCTGCTAAAACAAAGGGTAAATCTTAATTAATGACGCGGCTAAAAGATTCGAGTACTATGCTACATGCCAGCAAAAGGAAACGTCACCTAAGGTTCTCATTGGTCAGAACTAACAAAGGGAAGGATACGTTAGAAGCAAACTAACACACAAAGAGCGGGATTTTACACTGAAAGCAAGCTAAAAGAAGCACACTCTCTCCCAAAGAGTAGGATTGCTAGCTTGGCAATCCGTGTACCTCTTATTGATCCTACGACCAAAAATGAGAATCCAATGATTGAAGATATCCAATGGTCAAGATCAAAAGCTCAAGGGGAGCATGTAAGAAGTCTGGAAGCTTCTCTCCCAGCCTATAAATACAAGGCCTCATCACTCAAGTGAGATCATCTTTTCTTTTTTAGTTTTTAGTAGCTTAATGTTTAGCTTATTTTCATGTAATTTTCAGCTTATGGTTTTTAGCTAATTGTAATTTCCTTTTCAATACTTTGTACTCAATTCAGTTATTAATAAAAGTTTGTTTTTCATTTAAACTCTTTTGTCAATTCTGATTTCACTTTTATGCAAAATAATGGTTGATTAAAGCTCTATTACTATTTCATAAGCTCATACTACTTTAAGCTACTAAAAGCTCTCTCAAATACTTGAATTCTAAATGGAATTGGATGGCTGCTTATAGAATTCAAGTGGTAATAGTGCTTGAGGGTCAAGCTTTAGGATTAGACTAGGTATTGGAATTAAGCTTAAGCTGCTTTAATAAGCTCTATTAAGAGCAATCCACCTCTGTTTAGCTGAGGTGTAGGTATTCTTCTTTTTATTTTCCTCTATTTACTTTTCTGTATTTAGTATTCTAGCTTAATTCTGCTTATTAGCTTATTGTCTGCTTATTTTGGTTGTTATCTGATTAATCTAGCTTGTCTTGGTGGTTAAATGTCTTATGTGTTCATTTGTTAGCTTATTTCCAATGGTTGCTTATGTTTTGTTTTAGAACTTTCAAAAAAATACAAAAATAGTAGCATAGTGTAATAGATAA
This sequence comes from Tanacetum coccineum, assembly GCA_026074375.1. Classification (NCBI taxonomy): domain Eukaryota; kingdom Viridiplantae; phylum Streptophyta; class Magnoliopsida; order Asterales; family Asteraceae; genus Tanacetum; species Tanacetum coccineum. The sequence goes on along the minus strand of BQNB010083606.1, from coordinate 24,841 downwards.
TTGATTCTGCTTATTTGCTTAGTGATAAATGTTCAATAAGTTTGTTTTTAGCTTTCTAGTATCTGGTATTTAGAATTTGTACTGAATTCCTTAATTTTATAAGCTGAAATGGATTTTTAGAGTTTAAAGGGGTGTTTGGCTTATGACAGTTCTAACTAGAGTTAGTACTGTCATTGGTCATTTGGTCCTTTGAAGCCATTTTAAATCTCATAAGTAGGTTTATAAAGACAGGATTCAAAAGTTGTTTGTAGTTTTGATCTAGTTTTGATATAATTGGTGATAGTTGTTAAAGAACTGTTAGCATAAAATCAGTTAAGAATGCATTTTCAGCTCAAGTTTCTTCTAGGTGTTAATATTGCTCATTTTGCATTTAGCTTAGTGTTTTAAAGTTGTAGAAACTGAGTCCTATAACCTGCAATTGTTGGATTTAAGAATTGGTTAATATAGTTGTCAAATGCATCAGATAGGGAAAACAGCAAAAAGGCTTTTTTTTCTAGCTTAAAATTCAGTGGGTAAATTTAGAAATTTGGTCTTGATTTTCAGCACACAAGTAGTTTTTAGGTCAATCTTAATTAGCTTTAGCTTATTTTCTCTTTAAAAGATCATTAAGCTATCTGTTTTTAAGCTAAAAATAAGCATTTTGTCTTTTCTAAATGAAAAGAAACTCAACAGGCACTAAGTCAAAAAGCCATTTTCACTTAGCTTTTTCTTTAAGTTTTTAATTTTCAAATTAGTTTTTAAAAGTTGTTTTAAGTAGATTTGAGGTCAAGCTTTTAGGATTTATAAGCTAGATTTCCATAATGTTCCATTTACTTAGTTTAAAATATGCCCAAAGTAGCTAAGTTGTCTGTTTAGTTTTTAGTTTTTCACTAAGTGCTTATTTTAAATCCTCAGTTTATGGCTTGCTTCTTTGTGCTTATTTCTAGTTTAGAATAGTTTACTAAATTAGTCTTAGCTTATTTTGTTTATGTCCTTAGCTTAATAAGGCATTTAGTGGAAGTAGCATTAAAAATTAAAGCTAGCAGTACTAACTCTAAGTTAGTACTGCTGAGTTTATTTAAGCTTATTTTTGCTTAAATTGTTTGTTCATTTCAAAACTAGCTTATTAGGTTAGAAGTTAGTTGATAATAGCTTATTTGATTTTGTTTCTAGCTTATCTTAGTTTTTAGCTTATTAAGTTTTGTAAAAAGTAAAAAAAAAGTAGTCAAGTGCTTTCTGTCTGTTTTAAGCTCATTTAATGGCTTATTGATTAGCTTTTAGAAAAGTTGTTTTCACAAAAATAGCTTATTATAAGCTGTTTTACAACTTTGCTTTTTAGGTTTTTGCAAAATAAAAAAAGGGGAAACTAAGGAAGTCGGGGGTGAGCAAGACTCGAACCCCCGACCTCAACCTAGCATCAACCCTTTTATAAACCTCACAACACACACCCTCACCAACGTGCCCTTGGGACTTTTACGTCCAACCTTGCACAAACAAACCTTTTAACCTTTTTTTTCAGTTTTTGTTATATTAAGCACTTCGAGTGCTTATTCGATTTTTCCTGTCTTATTTAGTTTAGCTTCTTAAGTTTTAACATTTTTCCTGCATTCTGTTTACTATAAGCTATTTTTAGTATTTTTCTTAGATTTTTAACTCAAAGTTTAGTATTTTTAATCATTTATTTTTGTTAAAAACTTTAAAAATTATAAAAAAATAGAAAAATAATCAAAAAAAAATAATTTTCTTTTTTATAAAATTTTCTTTTATCATAATCTAGCTTAGGTTCGAAATTTACTTCCGTAGGGTTAATATTTTGAAAGTACAATTTTTAAAGAACGGGATTCGATCCCCGGTCTCGTTTTATTCGTTTTCAAGCTTTTACCACTCTCGTTTTAAAATTTCTTTAGCATTTTCTTTTAAATAGTTATTTAGGATTAGAAAAAGTTTAGAAAAGCATTTAGGGTTTAATTTTAGCGTTTTTGCTTATTTGTCGTGTTTTATTTTATTTCCCGTTATCATTTTTTTTCGTAGTTAGATTTAATTGTGCCTTTATTTGCTCACTATTAGGATTTTAGAAAACAAATCATCTTCGAACCAATTCAAATCATTGTCCAAATAACAAGCAAGGTCTCAATTTCATAAGTCTTTGGGAAAACGACCCGGTAATCACTTACCGGTAAAAACGTGTATTATATTTTAGTGTGAATTTTCCTTAAGGGTAACTTGGGAATTTTCATCGCTCCTATATTATTATACGTATTAAAATTTAAAACATCACTGTGTTTGAAGAAATCATTAATGTTTTAAACCTTGAAGTTAAACTAAGAGATAATGCTTTAGATGAAAACAAAAAGAAATTGAAAAAAGCAGAAAAAGAGAGAGATGAGTTAAAACTAACATTAGAGAAGTTTCAAAATTCATCTAAATCTTTGAACAATTTGCTGGAAAATTAAGTATGTGACAAGTTTAAAAGAGGACTAGGATATAATGCAGCTTCTCCTGCAGAAAGAGTCTCTGTTCCAGATATTGAAAAAATCACACATATATTAAACAAAAATTACTCAACACACTATCAACCAGTAAACAACTATACTAGAGAACGATTCTACACTAGATCTAGTGTTCACACGTGTTAGTGCGATGTTTATATTTCAAATCTTCGATAGCAGAGCGAATCACCAACACACGATTTGCTCTTTACGATATTATATTTTTCTATATTCTTTATACTACTGTCTTACACTCACAATACACAGACTAATATTTAACTTCAATACATTACAAACATCAGATTACTATTGATGTCAAATACTTACCACAATATGAATAATTTAGTGTCGACCAGCAATCTCCTACAAGATTACAAAAATTCCATTTACCGAGTCTCCGTCTACGTGTCGACTTCAGAAGAAAATTGAGGGCGCACCTCTTATGTGAAATAAAGATATTAGGCAGGGGGGCTTCTAATAATCTATTATTAACGTCCTTCTAGTGTCAGTTCGCGAAAAACGGTCGCACCACACCACTAAGTTGAATAACTTTTAGGATGTTGTTCCAACAACGGTTACTCTCTCTCTACACAGCGCAGGAGTACCCCTCCTTCTTAAGTGCGTGCGAGTCCTCCCACTACGTTCCCCGTTTGCAATTTTACTTAAGGAATTACCCTAAGTTTGATGATTTTCGGTAAAACAAAAAATACACTTTTGTATATATATGTTTCTCTCTTTATTTGTTTGATTAGTGAATGCGCACTAGAAATTCCAATTTTCCAAATAATTCAAACGTAACCATTCTGAGACGTCGAAATAAGGACGTGCTCCAAACGTAGTCGAACCCGAGCTTCGTACTATCGTTGAAGTTGCACCAATGGCGGAACGTACAATGTGAGCGCGCGAGCGCTCGCACCCCCAACAGTATGTGGACACACACACATCATTTTACCAGAAATTAATGCGGATCATTTTGAGATTAAAACAAATTTGTTACAACTAGTTCAAGCGAACCCGTTTCACGGTTATGAGAGGGAAAATCCCCACGCTCATATTAATAGTTTCAAAAGGATTACCTCGACTTTACGATTTAGGGATGTACCGAACGATGTGTTATTAAACTCATGATGCTCCATACCTCACTCGGGGGACGCAGATTGTGTACGGAAAGAACCACCTAATTCGATCTTGACTTGGGAGGATCTCGTAACCAAATTTGTGAATCAATTTTTCCCTCCTTCAAAAACCACTCACTTAAAGAATGAAATCTCTCGTTTTACACAAAAATTCGAGGAAACTTTTAGTGAAGCATGGGAACGATTTAAGGAAATGCTTAGAGCTTGTCCTCACCACGGATTTACGAAGTTAACTCAAGTTGATACCTTCTATAACGGTTTAAACGAGAATGATCAAGACTCCTTAAATGCCGCGGCGGGTGGAAATACTTTTGAGCAAGAACGACTAGAGAGGCCTTTGACATAAATGAAGAATAAATCAAAATTTCGTTATTACCGTAATAAACGAACTGTTTCCTAGGATGAATACGACTTCTAGGAAAGTAGTTAGTAAAAACGGAGAAAAGAATTGATAAGCTGCACCAACTTTCGACCATAGTTAAATTGTTTCAAAAAAGTTTGTCACTCCGCTCCGGATAAAAGCGGTTGAGGACATATGTGTTATTGTATTGGGTCTCATGCTTAGGTACAATTGTCCTAATCACCGATAACAATCAATCTATGTGTGGCGGCAACGGTCTTACAATTCAAGTTAACCCTCCAAACCGTGTTATAACCAAATGGCACCACCCGGTTTTTGCTCCGGTGCAAAAACACTGGTCAAAATAGGTATAATCAAAAAGCAAGTCAAGGGAATAATTTTAATCGGGTAATAATTTTCATGGAACAATGTTTCAAGCTCCAAACAATCATGCTCCAAATTTCAAAATCAAGGATTCTCAAAAACCAACCTTTTCAAGTTCCTAATAATCAAGTTCAACAAGAGTTTTCAAATAAGTTTTCAAGTTACAAGAGAACTAATGATCAAATGATGAGAAACATGCAAAATCAAATCAACTCATTGAAAGGAGAAGCTAAGAATGAAATTCAAAACACGATGAAGACTCAACAAGCATCACTTGATGAATCAACAAAATGTTTTTCAAACTAACTTGCAAAATATGTTGAGTGCATTCTTTCAAAACCAAGCCTCAACTTCAGGTACTCTTTTGAGTAATACCATTCCAAACCCGAAGGGTGAGATGAAAGCGATCACTACACGTAATTGGTGTTGCCTTAACGAGGGACCTCTTTCCTAGTAGTCATTCTCCTAAAAAGGTAGTGAAGCGAAAACCGAGGATACACCGATAAAGTAAGCACATCAAACAAATTTCCAAGGAAGTACCGCTCACATCCCACCTCCGGTTAACCCCATTCCAATTCTGGAACCCGATGTTCCAAAGACTTTACCTAAGCCGAATATTCCATATCCTTCGCGACGTAATGATCAAAAATCTCGTGACAAAGCTTCGAATCAAATGGAGAAGATCTTTCAAATCTTTCAAGATTTGCGCTTCGACATTAGTTTCGCGGATGCTTTACTTTTGATGCCAAGATTTGCTCCTACGATTAAGAGTTTGCTTATGAATAAGGAAAAATTGCTTGAATTAGCTAAGATACCGTTGAACGAGAATTGCTCGGCGATGCTCCTCAAAAAGCTTCCCGAAAAGCTTGAGATGCCCAGCAAGTTTCTTAATACCAAGAAATTCCTGAAAGGATGTATGTCACGCCTTGTGCCGATCTTGGCGCGAGACATAAATCTTATGCCCCTTTACTATTTGGAAAAAGTATCCTTACCCGAACTTACACCCCACTCGATGACTCTTATTAGTTAGCGGATCGATCCATTACTCGTCCTAAAGGAGTCGCCGAAGATGTTTTTGTCAAAGTGGGGAGTTTTCACTTTCCTACCGACTTTGTTGTTGTTTTGATTTTGAAGCCGATCCTCGAGTTCCTCTCATACTTAGGATATCCTATTTGAGGACCATACCCGTGCCTTAATTGATGTGTATGAAGGAGAGCTTATTTTTAGGGACGGGGATGAACGATTAATTTTTCATTAATAAGCATCCTCAAAAGAGTCTATTTAAAATGATAAATTCATAAAGGATAGTTTTTGAAAAGTTTTAAGATTGAAGAAATAAAATCATTTTTCAAGTGGCAGTACCACTCCGTTTTCTGACTCTCGTCCAAGTCTCACATCTTTTGAGACTAGCGATTCTCTTCTTGAGGATTTCGCCGATAAACTCGCTCTTTTTGACCCATTTCCACTGGGAAATGAGGATGTTGATATTGAAGCCGAACTTAAAGAAATTAAATTGTTGCTTAACCGTGATCCATCAACAAAATTTTCACCTAGGATTACATTTGATCCTAATCCCGAAGTTTACCCAACGCACATTCTCTATTTTTCTTACTCTACCGGGAGATGAATGAGGAGTGTAATGTTGCCCGATTCTCAAAAAATTAATTTTTTGACGTTTTCCAATCCTCTTTTCGACTATTCTGCTCCTAGTAATGACGAGTCAAGTCATGAGGAGGTTACTCACGAAATGAGTTGTATAACTTATTCGAACCCTCTTTTTGATCTTGACAAGGAAATCATTTCTAGTAAGTTTAATCTAATTCATAATAAAGTCCTCGATTCTATTTCGAAGAATGATCATTTTGATGCCAAATCTTATCTTCCTGAATCACCTCTCAATCATGATACTTTGACAGTTTTCTCTCCTAGAAATGATCCTCTCCACCATGAGTTCGCCGGTGAAATCATCACAAATCCTTCAATAATTGCTAGAGAGCACGAGGAATATATTAGTCTTAAAGAGGTTTAAATGCGATAAATTTCCATCTTCCCGGTCGCCGGGAAAATTTTTCATGCCCCCTCACAGTCCAAATACGAACATGAGTCTCTCCCCATATTTCCTATTCCGATCAGATAGTGACCTCATAGGGAAGAGAACTATAAATTTCCCGGTCCAATGATTTAATACCATCCAGAAATAGAGGAGAGATGATTACGACATAGCAGATGACGAAAATTCACACCGTTGAATGAGGCCAGTTTTACTTCACGATACCTTTCCCGATGAAATGAGTGGTTTTGACCCAAAAGGCATAAATGATGAGGATCGAGCTTTTACTAGCAATAAAGTTTCCAACTAAATTGAGGAAGGATATATGACTCGGAGGGAGAACGATTCTATCATAGAAATGCTTATTGATGACACCACCATAATCTCTTTTCCCGAGGTGTTATTCGATCATGAACCACAATGCTTCAAGGATGAATTCCGACTTGATACTTTGTGAAAATAGGGTTAAAATTTGACCCCGGGATCTGGAGAAAACTTATTCTCCATCGTGTTAAAGATTATCATCTAAGGACCACCATTATCTTTTCTTCACAATTGTTGTCCAAATCCTTTTTACTCATCATGTGAACTTTCTTTTCTCCTTCGGGAATGAGGACACCATTTTTGACCCCGGCATCTTCGCTTTTCAATTTTCTTCTCAAAGCTGTTTGCATTAAATGTTTCAATGAATTTTGTTTCTTGCCACTTGTTTCATCCCCAAGGACGAATGAATTTGGGGATCGAGTCAAGCTATGTGACTCGGTTACCAAAAACAAAGCGCTTCGTGGGAGGCACCCCATGCTTATCCTTCTATTTTCTTTCTTATTTCTAATGTGATGTGAGGAGGCTTGTACTTTTCCGATTCTTGTTGTTTGTGCTTGTGATTGTTTGTAGGATTGACCCAAATTTTCTAAAGACTCTCGTGTTCGGTGTTTTGTCCCGGTCCACTCGAGCTTCCTAGCCTTTGCTTGCCATTAGTTTGGGGAAATCCGATATCCTAGATTATTATCGACTAACATTTATCTTTTAGCATACTTGATAAACGGCTTGAGATTTTTGTGATACCCTCTTCATTCTTGGATTATGCATTCGACTTTTTGAGTTCTAGTATGGGGTTTGAGCCTTAAGCTAGAAAACATTGAGGACAATGTTTAATTTTAGTATGGGGTAGTATATCTTCGATATGATCTGAGCTACCTTTGCCCGTTGTTTTCACGTACCCCATTTTCCCACAAATTTTTTTTAAAAAAATGAAAAAAATTAAAAATTTCAAAAATAAAATAAGTGTTTTGTCACAATTTTGACTTTCCTACTGGGTAGAATAAGAATAAATTTTGACCCGATCGAGCGTGTTGAGCTCTAGCTTGTTCCTTAACTTTTAGGCCAAGCGTTCACGGAAATTCCGCGAATAATGACAAATTGATAGCTTTAAGTATGAGTGGGATGCTAAACAAGGATTATTTAGAAATCTTAAGAGCACATGTATGTAATTTGTGGCTTTTTCTCCCATAAGCTCCTAACCGGATTAATAATAGGTTTTCGCTGTTTTTGGGAAGATTAACCTTAAATCACAATTTATTATGTATTATATAGCAAAAAATTAGTCTTAGTTTAAAAAAAAAAAAAAACTTATACTTGAAAAAAAAATTTTTTATCAAAAAAGAGAAAAGTATTCTTTATATATAATAAAATGACAAAAAAATTGAAATGATGAAAAATGAAAAAATATAATAAAGAATAATTATAAACTGTGGGCTGATAAAAGTTTGCTGTATCTTGCCGGCTCACAACTGATGTTACAGCCTTCTAAAGAAAGCCCATAATAAGAATAAAAATCCGAGACTGATAAAAGTTTGTTGCATCTTGCCGGCTCACAACCATTGTTGCAGCCTTCTAAAAGGTCGAGGGTTACAATTGCATAAAATGTATGTTTATAATTAAGTTTGAAATTAATAAATAGATCTCTTATTTGTTAATTAAATAAGCTATTGAACTTGACTATTCATTTTAAGTTTTTAAATAAGCTATGTATATCCGAGAAACCGGGAGTTTTGAAACCTACGGTCTTGAGTCCCGTACTAGTCCTCTGTGGGGTGTCCAAAGCCCTGGTCACTTCAGCGCAAGTTGGGATTGCCGAGACGAAAGTCGCTACATGGGATGATCTCGCCTTTAAACTCATTATTCTCGGTGGAACGTGAAACATTAGAATTTTGCAAAACGTTGATCCATAGTTGAAATTCAAAATAGCACATTCAACTAAGATATAAAATATATGTCGGGATCGAAAAAGTTCACAATTTGGTCAATATGAGTATTGTTTTAGCATCTAAACTGATATTAGCGATGATGTTCATTTTTAAGCTTGGTTTGGAGCGAGTGAAAAGTGGGGACATGAATTTAACCCTTTTTAGGGGCAATCTTGCTCGAAAGCATCTTGTTCTATGATCCCTAACGGTTATGGAAATAACGAAAGTCAGAATATTCTAGTTGATTTTCATTTAAAAAAATCATAAAATGGAAAAAGTTTTGAAAAATGGGAAAATGGGAATTTTAAAGCTTGTGATTTTCTTACTCTCCCTACAAAAGTCTTGCTACTTTTCAAAGATTTAGTTGGGGAATTTTTAAGGCATTTGGTTTTAAACATAATAACATTGCGAGGACACGACAATTCACTTAGTTTGGGGACTTTCGATATTGAGAAATAACATAATCCTTTTTATACCAAAAGGCCCTAAAATGAGACAAATTATGCTTGAATAATTGCTTGTTTTGTCATTTGTGATGTATAGGTACGGATATTGCAAAAATCACAAGAAAACGGTCAAAACTGGACAAACACGGACACAGGAATTGAAAAGTTGCAAGCAAGAGCCGGAGAATGAAAGCAAAAGGACAAATAGTCACAAAAAGACAAAAACCCACAAAATACCTAAGATGAGCCTTAAATGTTTAAACCAATTTCACAATAAGTCCGTAAAACTTAAACACCGTTAGTCTTTTTATTATAAAGACTAACGGTCATTATTTCTTTATAACTAGAACCCTTAAATCCCTAAACCAAGCCCAAATCATAACCCCCGGCCCAATTTTCTTTTTTTATACCCGAGCCCAGGTCAAACACCCATTTTCCGGGTCAAACACAAAACGTATAACATTTGGGGGGCGGGAAAAAACAGTTTTTACTGTTCACTGTCTCCCCCACTTTACCCAACTCAAATTAAATGCAATTAACCCACACCCTTTCAATTAATAACGTGATCAGAAGATTCTTAGTACTAAGCTACACCTCAGCAAAGAAAAACGTCATCAAACGTCTTTGATTGGCTAGCTCTGTCAAAAGAATGACACGCGGGTCTCAAAAGAAACACACGTATATCATGCTTGAAGAAATATACACAAAAACAACCCAAAGAAGCACAAGCCTCAGGACACAAGGAATGCCACGCTGCAATTCCGTGTGGATCACAAAATATCCAACGTGAAACTTGAAGATCCAATGATTGCAAGGAATAAAAGGCGGAGATCATTGGAGGTGTTGAAGACCTGGAAGCTTTCCCTTATCTCCTATACATAAGATCTCACCTCCTCACTCACAAAGGAATCTAGAGTAGTTTTTAGAGAATAGCTTTGTAGAATTAGCTTATGTAATTTTTCTTTCAATCGTTTTAGCTATCACTTTACTATGAATTTTCATTTCAGCTTGTAACTAGTCTTCAATTAATAAAAAGTTGTATTTGAATATTGTTCATTTGTTTACCTTAATGTTTTACTTAATTCGAATACAATTTGATAAGCAGTCTTTGTTCACATAAGCTCATTAAGCTCTTAAATCAACTCATAAGCTAGTTATTAACTCAGTTAAGCTCACAAAAGCTTAACTGAGTTTTATTACTCAAATCTTCACAATCAAAATACCTCAGCTAAATATGGAAGGGAAGCCAATAAGGGATGGGCTTCCAGGACCCTACCAGCTTATCATTTGATAAGCTGGAGCTTGTTGATAGCTCAAAAGAGCATTTAAAGCCTTGTTCTGTGCAAAGGCAGTTGTAAGTCCTCTCTTTACATTTTGAAGTTTAAAATTGCATTTTAGCTTATTACTGTTTAATAATAGCTTATTTCTGTTTAGATTAGCTTATTTGATGATTAATGCTCAATATGTTTGCTTGTTAGTTTAAGATCTTAGTTTGCACTTATTTGTCTTAAAATAGTTAAAAACCAAAAATAAGTGAGAGCTATATCAGCTTATTGCTCTGGCTTATTGTCTGCTTAGATTTGCTCAATAGGTTTGTTATAAGCTATTTGACATCTGGTATTTGCAACTTGTATCTTAAAATTCATTTTCATAAGCCAAAAATGAGGTTAAAGGATTTAAAGGGGTGTTTGGCTTATGGCAGTAGTAACTAATAGTTATACCTGTCATAACTCCTATGGTCTTTAATCCAATCTTAACTTCAAATTTTAAGTTTTATGAAGCAAAGTTTTAAGGCCTTGATAGTTTAATTTGATAAGTGATCATGATTTTGTAAAACTGTTTCAGTAGGTCATGCTCATAACATTTCCTAGCTTAAGTCTGTATCTAGTTAGATTCTTGCACATATTGCTTTAATCTTTAGTGTTTAAAGCTGTAGAAGCAAGTACTTTAGGTCCTAGGCATAAGTTATGTAATAGCTTAGGCTATAAAAAGTGTCAAGTGCATCAGCAATTATAAAAAGCCAAATAGCCTTTTCTAGCTTAAAAATTCAGATAGGTAAAGTAGTTGTTAGCTTTTGATTTTTTGTGCACAATTAGATTTTAGGCTATTCTAGTTAGATTAAGACTTATTTGAGTTAAAAAGCTTATTTAAATACTTGTTTTAGATCTGCAATTTAGTTTTTTTGTCTTTTCATTCAAAAACCAAAAGTTAGGTAAAAATGCATAGGCAGCTTTTTCATTAAGCATTTGAGTTACAAATACTTTTAAAAAGATTTTAGTAGCTTATTTAGTCAAAACTATAAAGTAGTATAAGCTAGATCCTGTCACACCCAGCCAAGGGCGAAAACAGAGGCGTAACCGAGAAAGGATATCAACACAACACAATGGCGTCTATACAGAAGATTCTAATGAAATAACATAAATAAAGCATAGACACACAGTGTCATAACAATACCCATAAAACTAACCAAAATCCAAAAGGCGTTTTTATTGATGAAACAAAAGTTCTCGCCAATAGAAAGACATGCAACAATTATCCATAATCCAAACAATGCAAAATTCAAGACAATAAAGCAATAAACTCCATGACATCCTACGGTCTCTTTCTAGCCACTTCTCTCTATCTTATTCCCATGATGGCTCACACTGAAAAAAGATGCTTAAAACGTTAACATAAGTTGGTGAGAGCATAGGTTTAAGACACTCCAATAACTCGCTTGAAATCACGTGATACAATAAAACATAGCAAGCAGGACATACAACGAACTAATTCTACAAAGCTAACAAGCAATCACATTCAATCCATAATGAGACGTTCCACGCTCATTGACCATAACAAAAGAAACTAAACATATCAATATATATTAATACGATCACTCTGACTTAGTGATAGGGTTTACAACCTTGAAGCTATAAACTCTATGGAAAACTGATATCTTTCTATACCCTAGGATCCCATTTTATACACCAAGGAGTCCTATAAGGCTTACAATACATTCCTAACTTATCATGATCTTTTCTATAAATAAACGTAATCTCTTAATCAAATAAGTTATACATATATTTTACAAAAATAACTTAATACTTATCTTCGTAAGTATTCTTGTTCTCCAATCAATCTATCTTTTTAATCTGTCTTTATCCTCTTGACAGCAGTAAGTCTTCTAGCAGTTGTAATTCAGCAGCAGTTGTATCTTTATAACCAGCAGCACAAACTGAGCATAAGCAGTAGTAACACCTGGTGCTAAAGCAATTCCTAAAATCCTCGCACAAAGCTAAACAACAAAATAACACGTGTTACACGCTACTAAGCCAAAAGCTTAAGCACATGTAACAATCATATGATGGATGTCTAAGGTGTTTATTTACCCTCATGGGTCACCCCGACACCATACCTAACATTTACCAATTCGTTTACACACTTTTTCAATGTTCAACAATTTACTCGAAAACGCAGAATTTTAGTATCAATTTACCATTTTCTAAACCACAACTACTGACCTTTATAAATTTTACCAAAAATCACCGGTTTAATATCATGAGTTTACTATCTCCAAGATTTTTCCACTAATTTATTTCCCCTCTTAAGTGCCCCAAATAAAATCAAACTTTTATACCAGTTTCGGTCTGAACTGAACATAAAAAGTTTGGACCTAAAAAACCACACTTAGAATCATATTCAGTAGCTCTACTTTGGGGAATGTTTAATAGGTACACATAGAAAATAAACTCCTGTAGGGTGGCTAATCCCTAATTCTAATTTTTAGTGGGGGTTTTACAATCTTAATCTGACCTAATTTTTTTGCGACCGCAATTTACTGCTTTAACACCTTTTCTTGTAACCAACATTGAATGGTTCCCGACCATTATAAACTTTCGAGGGCCTGATGTTTGGAAATAGACTCACTGAGCTTCATCATAGGCACTGGAATAATATCAATTCATGCTTCTAACCTCTAGATATTCATGAAACAACACAACCCTAAATTCTGCTCAAACCTAAATCAAGTTCTAATGCGATCTAAACCCTAACGATTATACCAATTCGCATCTAATTTATTACTAAGAACCCTAATTAGATTATAAACTTTAATTTACAGAATATTATGAAACCCTAGATCCACCATAACCCTTGTTACATGAATTAAATCAATGATTAAACTAATTAAGAAAAACTAAACATACCTTAAAGCTTGTTTCTTTCACAAAATCAAAACACTAAATTTTTTTTCCTTCTTTTTCTCTTGGGATCGGCCGAACAAGCAATAGGGGGTTTGGGATTTTTTTTTTTGTATTTATAAGACCCTAGAATAATCCTTGATAATTCCTGACTCGCGCAAACTCACCCCTCTTTTTATGTATCGATAAGTAAATATAAATATAAATACACAACAAGGATCAGAATCCGCGAGATCAAGAAAACCGGAAGCAGTATAGGGTGTCTCCGGGTCGTTATGTCCCAACGAGGCTGGAATGGAAAATCGCAAGACTATTGAAGATTGGTGTTTGAATGTGACAAGGAATGATTGGGCACTAAAACAGATAAAAATAAGCAAAAGCACATAAAAATAGCAAAGAGAATAAGCTGGAACAAGAATGAAAGCTAGGAATTGCAAAAAAAACACTTAAAACTTTTACACTAAGACACAAATAAGCTCAAATAAACTTAAGGCAAATTAAATAAGCTAAACTAACTCTAAATAAGCAAATACAAAAAGCAATTAAGCTAAATTAAACAAGATAAACACAACAGTACTAACAACAGTACTAACAGTATTAACTACCAGTACTAACTTGGAGTTAGTACTGCTAGCTTTAAGTTAGTACTGTTAGCTTTAAGTTAGTACTGCTAGCCTTAACAAAACACAATTAAACAAGAAATAAGCAAATAAGCTAAAACAGATATTCACCTAACCTTAATAAGCACTTAGTAATAGGAATAAACAACTAGAATAAACTAAAATGACAAATAAGCTAAAATAGCTACAAACTGATATATTATTGAAAATACTTTGAAAAGGAAAATAAGATTAAATAAGCTCACTCCTAAAAACAGTAAAGGAAAATGGTTTAATCTACTCTAAAAAGCTAAGGAAATCTTAAACAAGCTGAAATAATAAGCTGATGAGCTAAATTGAACTACCAGTACTAACAGTACTAACTTGGAAGTTAATACTGCTAGTGTTGAGTTAGTACTGCTAGTGTTGAGTTAGTACTGCTACCTTTGAAATCCAAGAAAATGAACTAGCAGTATTAACTCAAAACTAACAGTTTTAACAAATAAACTAACAGTACTTACTAAGAAAGTAATACAAAACACTTTTCAACTAGCAAATAAGCAAAACAAGCACTAAAACAGTTCTGCAGAAAATAAGAACAATAAGAAAAAGAAAAACTTACAACACCCTTGCTCAAAACAGGGTCAAACAATGAATCTACAAGCTCTAGCTTGCATAAAACAAGCTAGTGAAAGTCCATAAGCCCATCCAGAACTGGCTTATATCCACTAACATAAGCTGTGGTATTTTTGAGAGTGTTATTTGTGATTTTCTCTTAACTACTTAACTTTTTATCTTTACTTAATGAAAACAGCTTATAAGTAAGCTGTGGTGGAGGCTTCTGACACAAAAACAATTGAAAAAGTGAAACCTTCAACACTGTATTGTTTAAATTGACTTAAAAACTTCAAACTTGCATTAATCTTGAAAGTGTTACAAAGCTGAAAGTAAAAAGCTGTAAATATCTTTGAAATTTAAACTAAGATTAAAAACTAATTAGTTACTAAAAACTAAAAAACTAGATAAAACTAGATACTTCAAAGGCTTACAAAAAGCTCTATTTATAGCCGAAGTTTTTGGACTTGCAGCTTGTGCTTCATTGTAGAGATAGAAACAAAGTGTGCTTGTTGTGTGAGGTGAATCTAAAGCAAATCCCAGCCTTTGATTTCTTTTGAGCTTCTTTGGAGACAATCTCAGCCATCGAAATGCTTTTTGAATGGAGAGGGATTGCCAACATGGACTTTATACAGCTGGGGGGGAGGGAAATAGTAGGGTGGATGAAATGATTTTGGTAGGGTGTTGAGTGGTTTTGCAGTGGAGAAGTATGGGGCGACATACAAGTTGTAACTGGGTTTGTCAAGGCGGGAAAGATGGCTTTTTGGGAAGTAGGCAGCTTTGGTCCCCTTAAGTTATATAACTTAAATGCAATCTCTACCCGGTTTGCAGTTTTGACCTTTGTCTTTTTATCTTTTGTAATACAACTTGAGGTTTGGCAGTTTTAGTCCCTCAAGTTGTATTTTCTTCATGCGGATGACTTTAGACTTCGACTTGACTTGGTCCTTTCCTTCCCGTGCTTGGATTTGTTTGTTTTTGGCTTTCTTTTTGCTTCTTTTCTTGAATATCCGTTTCCTGCACAATACAAATGCAAACATACAAATACAATGTATTTTTGGTATGTTTTTAGTCTTTTAAGTCCGTTTTAATGGAAAATGGTATGTGTAATTAAGCACATACCAAAATCCCCCATACTAAGGTATTGCCGTGTCCTCACGCAATGTTATGAAGTAAACACTTAAGAAAACTAAAAATCTTGATCCCCCTCGACTAATTACCTTGAAAAGTAGCAAAGCGTTCGTCAAGGGGATTTTCCTTTTTCTTTTCTTAACTAACATGCTCGACTTCCTTTATTTTATCAACATTGGGATCATAGAATGAGAAGCGTCCATAGAATAATCTACGGATGTCCTGACGGATAAATTCATCGTCCCCGATTTTTCACTAGATCCAAACCAAGCAATTAAACAAGATCATTTGTCAATATAAGTCTAAATGTTAAGCACTCATACTTATGACTTGTGAACTTTTAACTCCCAACATGGATATATGATTTAAATGTGTGTACTCATTTCGACTCAACCATAGATCAACTTATTTTCATAGTCGTAATTCAAGATGAATCAAGACTCAAAGCAACAACTTTTTAGGACCTTGCAACTTGATTTCAAAAAACGAAAATTAAACTGTAGAACTTTTTGCAACATCTTTATCATTATAATCATAAGTTCTTAAAGCTAGGAATGCGTTGCTTAGTTTGAACACCTACCTAGGCCTCGCTCCCTAGTAGGATATCACAACCAACGACCGGTGTTCTTAGTTTGAAAACCCACCCCGTTGCTAGCGTAGAGGGAAATCACATCAACACCTTCTTCCTAATATGGCTAAGGATAGGTGTCTTAGTTTGAACCCTCACCTAGACCTCGCTTCCTGGTGAGATATCACAACACACCAAATCCCTAGAAGTAAAGATGTCTTAGTTTGAACCCCCACCTCGTGGTTAGCGAAGTGGGATATCACGACACATCTTTTACTTGCTCCATATACTCAAATGTATGCTTCATTGGCATAATTTTAATATTCATGCATTTTTGCATTCATATTTCACTCATGCTTCTTTGGCATTTTAACTTTCAAATTACTAGGAACAGAAAAACCTCGTTTTAAAGAATCAAGTTACAAAATTTGAAGCTTTTTCTAAAAACATCGATTGACTTAGTTGAATTGAAATGAGCACGTATGATTAGGTGGATTAAAAGCTAATGGGAGAAAAAGCCACAAGTTACTCATATAAGCTTTAGAAGAATCTTGCTCAGCACATAAACTTATATTTAACTCTATCACTTCTTGTTCTTCACCTTAAAATTCTAAGCAATAGAATTCGTGAAAGCTTAGCCTATAATTGAGGAACTAGCTAGGGCTCAACACGCCCGATCGAGTCAAAAATTATTCTCATTCTACCCATTAGGAAAGTCGAAACTGTGACAAAACACTTATTTTATTTTTGAAATTTTTTTTTTTTTTTTTTTGGTATTTTTGCAAAAATTTGGTGGTAAAAACGGGATTACATGATAACAACGGCTGCAGGCAAAAATCAAATCGAAGATCCCCCCCCCATACTAGAACTAAACATCGTCCTCGATGTTTCAACGGGGTACCTACGTAAATCTAAGGCCATTTATGAAGTGTGCCAAAAGATAAAACGTTAGTCGATCAGATTAGGATACTGGATTCCCAAAATGAAGCTGAGGATGTGAAACTCTTGATAAAAATACAAGCACGAGAGTTCTTCACAATCCGGGCAATCCTGGACAATTAACAACACAAACACGAAACACTGGTATGGAAAAGGCGAGCCTCCACACAACGAGAAAACACTTATTTATTTTTACACAATACTACGATAAGCATGGGGTGCCTCCCACGAAGCGCTTGTTTTAGGTCCCGACGCTTGACCCATTTCCCTGAATTCAATTGTCCTTAGGGAAGGTTTGGAGATCTGGGACAACTTCGGTTGGTATGTCCCCTCCAAAATAGTGTTTTATACGATGATCATTCACTTTAAAGCTGGGCCCGGAGTTTTGAGATTAACTCGACGGGCCTAAGGAATACTTGACAATGGTGATTGTCAGAACCAAGGGATTTTCACAATTTGCACGAGTAAAATCTTTCAGTCTAGGGAGTTGAAGAGGAGAATCACGATCACCAACGTTGAATATCGCGGGTTTTTAAGATTAGCTTTCATGGATCCTCTTAGGTTTTCTCTTTATAGTTTAAAGAGTTTTCGTAGCTTGATCACGAAGTCATTTTGTTCATTCAGTTGAACTTCCTCGTGATCAACCGCAGTTTTGAACTTTTAAAATTTGTTATGTTGAGGGCCACAGTAGGCTTGTGATCAACTCGATCGGTAGATGTCGACGCTTTGTTACTGACTACCACATCAACTAGATTGATAGATCACGGAGCCTATTGTCGCCTCAAGAGTACAAATTTTAAAGTACGCAACTTGCTGAGTGATGATGAACACACTTCACTGATAGCCCGCCATCACATCCGCACTATCCAACCTATCAACCTCATAACGCTCCCCCAAAACCACACACTCGCCAAGCCCCCCCCGCCACATCCCCAATCACCAGACCCCACACACCCTCTATCACCGCACACTCGCCCCCCAACACGTTTCCCCCCTCCCGCCCTCCCAGCCCAGCCCTCCAGACCCTCCCTCGCAAAGCCAGAGTGAAGATAGAAGAGAGAGTATAGAATAAGAGTATATAGAGACAATAGAGAAGAGTTAGTAGATAAGGAGTAGAGATTTGCAGTTAGATAGCAAGTGGAATTAGTTAGGTTAGCGTAATAGAAGATTAGAGAAATTAGATAGCATGATAGATGATAAAGAAGAAGCAGATAGTAGAATTCTTAATAGAGAATATTAATAGAGAAAGAGTTAGTAGATGAAGAAGAGATATAGATGAGATGATCAGAGTGATAGATAATTAAGCTTATGCAGAGAGATAAGTAGGTTAGAGATTGCAGATTAGAGTTAGCCAGGCTCTTAGAGTTGCTAAGCAGAAGGTAAGAAAATTGAGCAGAGTTGTAGTAGAGAAAGAAGGATAGAAATGAGCGAAGAGAAGAGTAGAAGATAGATAGTTAGTAGAGAAGATAGTTTTTAGATAGAGTTATGAAGGAAGGATACTATAGAGAATTAATGTAGCTGAGATCAGAAGATTTGGAGCAGAGCTAGGAAGGAGAGTAAGAAGAGATATAGATAGAAGGTAAGAGATAGAGATACGGGAAGAAAGAGAGAGAGAGTAATTGAAGAGAGAGTAGCTGAATAGATTAGATAGATAGAATCCCTAGGGGAGAAGATGAGGAAGATTAGGAGAGATAGAGAAAGTGATAGGAGTAGAAAGTAAGATAGAAGAGATGATAGAGTAGATAGATGACATATGGCAGTAGAAGAAGAGAGATATAGCATGTATTATTGAAGATTAGAGATCAGAGGGTTACCCCCCACAATAGATGATCTAGTGAAGATAGGCAGGCCCTATAGATGGCTAGTGAGACGAAAGATAGAAAGTTAGAGAGACTAGTAGAGAAGTGTAGTTGAGATAGTTAGAGAGAAGTCTAGAGTGAGAGAAGTTAAAGTAGCTTAGTATAGATGGATTGAAGAGCCAGGAGAAGATGATTAGTTGTGAAGAGTGTGACGTATTTAGATATTGATAGGAGATAGAATGATGACATGCCTTTCCATACACAAGTAATAGAAGTGCTACTCCGATGGGAGGTGTTTTGTAAGCTGTGCGTGAAGGCCCTTAGAGCATCATCTAGTTTGTTCCGACCAGGATGGCACGATTTTTCTCCCACGGTATCTCTCAAGAATTACGCTTTAAACTACGATTTGACCACCTCAACTTGCCCATTGTTTGTGGGGTGATAAGCGGTGGAGAGACGATGAGTGACTCCATACTTAAGCATGGACCTTTGTAAACTGGTCATTGCTAAAAGTGTGTTGCGTGATTAACTTATGATAGCTCAGGGTGGCACAAATCGTGTAAAGGGAAAAGAGGTTTTTAAAATTTTGTAAACAACTCAGGCATCATTGGTGGGGAGCGCTTTTGCTTAACCCATTTTGACACAGTAGTCGACAGCCACGAGTATTATACTTGTTCCCTCTGAGACGGGAACGGCCCATAAATCAATGCCCCAGATGTCAAAGATTATAGCAAACTTGGATGGCGTTGTTGTGGCATTCATCACGTTGCATAATCTTTCCTTGACAGTTGACAAATGTCACAGATGGGTGACAAGTCGTGGGTTATCCTTGTAGATGGTGGGCCATAGAATCCTGATTGGCAAAGATCTTCTTGCTGTGTTTAAATTGGCACCTTAGTGGTCCTCCCAGTGGGTCCACTTGTGGCAATCTTTAGAATGTCTAAAAGCTTTTCGCCCCGAAACACAACTGTCTTATCAACCTGTTCAGACGATCTTTCTTAAACAGGAAGGGGTAATCAGAAATAATGTTTGACATCTTGAAGAATTTATTTTTTTGTTGGGATGTCTTCCTTGATATCGAATTTTCCCCGCATGGTAGTTTGCAAAATCCGCAAACCATGGGGTACTTTGATTCTTGAAGTAGCAACATGTATCCAGAGTTTCGAGAGGAACATGCTTCAGTTGATTTCTGTGTGTCGGTTTTGTCTTGATGAGGTTTTCCAAGTCTGGACAGATGATGGCGGCGAGACTTCGGCTGCTCCTTTTTGTCTCGAATTTCAATATAATTATTGGTAGCATAGGATCCACCGCTTGAGTCTTGCCTTAGCTCCTTTTGGCAAAGAAGATACTTGGTAACTGGCAGAAATGGTCAGTATTACTACTATGCTTGTTGGACACTTTAAAAGATTATGACCGGAATTTCTCAAAGGCATACATACGACAAGTAGTTCCTTTTCGGTTAGTAGGCGTAGTTGTGTTGAGCCTCTTTCATGTCTTGCTGCATGTGTATAGGTTGGAAAATGCTTGTTTTTTCTTTGCCCGAGGGACTGCCCTAGTTGCGACAGTCGCTTGCATCACACATTAGTTCAAAGGGCAAGTCCAGTCGGGAGCAAATTAAGTATCGGAGCTCAGTCAGTTTTATTTTGAGTGTATTAAACGGATTCGATCACTCCTTTCTGAGAGAAAAATAGAGTCTCTTTTTCAAGCAAGTGTGTCATAGGACGGGCAATTTTTGATTAAGTCATGAATAAAATCTGGTCCCGTAAAAACGGCTTTTGTTTGCCCAAGGAAACTACGGACACCTTTCACCGTAGTCGGATGAGGGAGCTTGGCTATAACTTCAACTTTAGCGCGATCAACCTCAATTCCTGACTTAGAAATTTTGTGTCCGAGAACAATGCCTTCCTTCACCGTAAATATGGATTTCTCCCATTTTAGAAAGACAACATTGGTGTCTTCAACATCGTTTCAACATTTTTTGCCAAATGGGATAGGCACGTTTGAGAAAGAGTCCCGAAGACCGAAAAGTCATTCATAAATTACTTCCATCGTTTTTTCAATCATACGTGGAAGATTGCCATTCTTACATCGTTGTGAACGTTGCCAGGAGCATTGCTTAGCCCAAAGGCATGCGAACGATCGGCGAAAGTTCCGTTTCCTATGGGCATGTGAATGTTGTCTTTTCTTGATCTTTTGGGTCAATTGGGATCTGAAAATAACCCGAGAAGCCATCGAGGAAACAGTAGTATTCGTTTCCTGCTAGTCTTTCGAGCATTTGGTCCATGAAGGGCAATGGGAAGTGGTCTTTCCGGGTGGCTTCATTAAGTTTTCTGTAATCAATACATACTCGCCATCCCGTGACCAATCGAGTAGGAATTAGTTCATTCTCATCATTCGTGATGACGGTCATGCCTCCTTTCTTAGGTACACAGTGTACCGGGCTCACCCAAGGGCTGTCAGAGATGGGGTAAATCAATCCAGCGTCAAGGAGTTTTTCAACCTCCTTCTTGATAACGTCGTGGATTTTTGGGTTTACCCTTCTTTGACTTTGCACAGATGGTTCGTAGTCCTCTTCCATTAGAATTTTGTGAGTACAAAATTCTGGGTTAACACCCTTTATATCAGAAAGTTTCCAAGCGATGGCTCGCTTGTGGGACTTGAGAACCTTGAGAAGAGCTGCCTTTTCCTCATCTTTTAAGTCTTTAGCAATGATGACAGGCAACTTGTCGTCACCTTCTAAAAATGCGTATTCAAGATGGGGTGGCAGTTCCTTGAGTTCAACCTCGGGAGGTTCATCAACGGAAGGCTCAACGGTGTTAGCTTCACAGAGTTTGAGTTCTTTCCTAACTCCAGGCAGATATTGTTCTTGATTTGGGAGGGGGGGTGGTGGTTCACTGTTCAAAATTGCTTCTAGAAGCAGGATGTCCCCCTCAGGATCCTGATAATTTGGATCAACTTCAGATGAAGTTGGATCATCTTCTAGAGCAAGAAACGAATCTGCTTCTTCAAATAAGAGAAAATCACTGTCCCCGAAAGGAGTGAGAGTTGGAGAAGCAGTAGAAACAATAGGCTCAAAATATGGAGTGGGATTGCCACTCGCGATCACGTTTGAAAATCCTAGGACCTCTTGAGAATACTCATCACAAGCCATATCAATGACGTCGATTTTGTTTACCGTCATATGGTTAATCAGCTTGTGAATTTTGAAAGTTTGGGTCCAAGGTTGAATTGTGATGCCCTCCTTGCCAACACAAGCGTAATCTCACCTTCATAAACATCTATCAAAGCATGACTTGTTTTTAAGAAACATCGCCCGAGAATTAAGGGTACTCGGGGGTCTGGTTCAAAATCAACAACTACGAAGTCAGCTGGAAATTGGAACTTTCCCACCATTAGACGGACGTCTTTAGCAATACCGATTGGTTCAGTGATTGAACGATCTGCAAGCTCTAGCGTCATGCAAGTTGGAGGTTTAGTTTCAGGAAGAGCGAGATCTTCCAGACAGAATAAGGCATGGATTAATGCTCCGCACAAGACGGCCAATGCGTTGCATTAGTCATTCCTGTAAATTCACTATGGAATCAGAAATGGCTGGGGTCCTCCAAGTTTCTTTCCTTTGTGTAACTTGTTTGAGGATGACCGCTGAACTGTTCTCATTCAAAAGGAGTTCTTGCCAATTCGCGTCAAAGTTTTCTTTGTTTCCAATTAGGTTTTTTAAAGCTTGAAGCCAATTTAGGCATAGAAGCATCAAGGCATCGTAAAGCTAATCACGAAACTAAATCTCTAAAGTTTCATAGAATTTCTTCGATTTGAATCGTTAGCTTTTTCCTTGCGCCGTTCATCAATTCTCTTGATGGAAATGGATTGATGCTTTTAGGAACTGAGGTGACAACAGGAGCAACAAGGCCTCAGGAGTTGGATTACGACCTGAATTTAACCAACAGTAGGTTGACATTTCGATGCTCCGTTTTAGTAGGAGGCATCGTGTCCTTTGTCATCCCTCGTCATCAAGATTAAGTTTTCGGTCCTTGGATGGTAACACCAACTTCGGTATGATACCTTTTAAATCTTCTTTTGGGTTGGTAACAGTGTTACCAGGAAGAGTTCAGAACCGGAATAGAAAGCTGTAATTAGCAGTAACAAATTTTGAAAGCATATCAGTAACTTTGCCATTTGGAAAGGGATGCAGGTTTTTGACCTTTGTTTTTGGCATGTTTCTCAACACGATGCATCATTGGCTGTGACATAACTTTCAAAATCTGTTTTTTTTGACACATCCGTGTGTTCTGAGGAGCGGTCCTTGATGAGCTACTGGTTGATTAAGCTAACTGGTTGATGAACCGGAGTCGATAAATCTGACCTTGTGTTGACATTGTTTCCTCTGTTTTTGATTGAATGTATTTCTCGGTTGAATTGGTTTTGACTATTGGGATGAGGAGTCCTGAAAGGAGGAAAACCATGAGTCGAATTTTGAATCTTGAGACCGTCGGAGTCGTTTAACCAGAATTAGCTTGGTTGAAATTTGGGCCGCAGCGGCCGGCCACATCCACCTTGAAAAGTCTTCAAATGTTTTCATAAACGTGTCACCCCAAACCTTTTTGCTCAAAAAGTTATTCTCTATGAATCATGAATAATTTAAGACTTATGTAGTATTGTTTCTCTTTATCTCATAAAGTATGTAGTTCCAATGTATCAGTTTTAAACGACTTTTTGGTCGTTCTATATACATCTTGTGTTATTGATCTATGAAGTAACACGCCCCAGTTATCCTTATTCCGCTGCGACCCAATTTGGGGGTGTTACATATATTATGTGTTAACTTGAAAGATATTTGTCTTGCACTTGTACTTCTAACTTTGTTTTGTAGCAAAATAATTTTCGTAAGTTCGATCCCTTGGTGCCCCGAACAAGAGGGAGCACACATCAAAGGGGAGTCTTGATATCGTCGATTTCTTTCTTCCTTCAACAACTCGGCGATCATTCTTTTTGAATTCGACAAAAAGGGAGAGAAATGAAACATAACTCATTTAATAATTTGACATCTTTAATTTTATTTAAAATGAGTTTATATTTTGTCATCATAAAAAATGAGGAGATTGTTAATACAAATAATGCCTAAAAACGTTATTTATATTTTTCGACCTCTCAACGTTTTGATAATAACAAAATGTAAAAACGTTTACAATAAAAATAAACGTCTACTAATTATTAAATGTAAAATTTACGTTTATAATAAAAATAAACGTTTACAAAAATAAACGTTTACAAAATGGATCATTGCTTATCTAGTTGATTAATCATGTTTGTTAAGTTAGTTTTAAGCTATTTGATATCTGGTTATTAAGTTTGGTGCATTAGATTAGTATTTCATAAGCGTTTCTAAAATCTGTCAAGTGGTAAAGGGGTGTTTGGCATAAGCCTGTTTGACTATCTAAAGTCAATAATTTTGTGCAAAACCTTTTTAGTCAACTTTGAATTTAGTTATAAGCATTAGGTAATGAGTTTTTATAAATTAGGTTTGAAAATTTAGAAAGTTTGAGCTTATATCAAGTGTTCCTGCACCAGGGTACATTTTCTTAGAATTTCACTTGTGAAAATTTTGATCTAAGCCCTTAAAGGCTTAGATCTTGCTTGCATCTTGTTCATACACTCTACTTGAGTGTGTTAAAGTGCAGGTTTACCCGTAGGAAACCTGCACCTTTGTGTTGCACTTGTGCAAAGTGCACTAGTACTAACCAAAAGGTTAGTACTGCTGTCACAGTTTGTACTGCTAGTTTTAGACTAGTTTTTAGTTAAGTAGAAGTAGGATTTAGGCTCTTAAGTCTTTAACACAGTTATTCCCTAAGTTAGTTTTTAATTAGTGTTATATTTTGAATTATTAATTAGGGTTAGGTTTTAGGGCAAATCGCATAAAAAGGTACCCATCTTAGGTTCAATGTCAATTA
>BQNB010083605.1:0-19851 GCA_026074375.1 Tanacetum coccineum | reverse complement strand
CTCACCAAGTAAGGTGAGGTGGTTGGTTGATTCATTTCTTGTAAGACATTTTAGATAAGCAACCCACTTTTCTCTCTAACTTCTCTCTACATTCTTCATATCTTCTATCTTTATTTTCTTGATCATTCCATGCAACTGGTAATGAAGTGAAGTGATTATAGGGTTCCGACAGAAGCAAAGAGCAATATCATACATAGGAGTATACAAGCTATGTAAGGCTCATAAATTAAAGACAATGCTCAAGCTTCACCAAATTAAAAGTCCAAGATCAAGACGCGAACTTCATCAACGATGGTCTTTATCTTCGCTACGTTTGTAATTTTATTTGCTTTTTGAAATTTTATTTGTCATCATCAAAAGGGGGAGATTATTGGTGCAACATTGACTAGGATCTCCTTTATGTTTTAATAATGACAAATAAACGTTCGCAAAACGTATAATAACAAATGATAGCCAAAAACCATAAAACCGGATTTTCACTTCTGGCACGCTGGTTACGCATCAGCACGTGGCCAGCGTGCCACTTGCGAATTCTGTTTTTACGTATTTGCTTTTGTCGGCTTTCCTCTTACCCGACATATGTGGAACCTTCAATAAAGGTATGTACATGATATTTGAGCATTTAGGAACACTCCAAATGAGGTTTAAACTTAGAGAGGAGCAAAAAGGAATTCTTCTGTTTTTCTACAAAACGCCAAATCAAATCTTTTATCAAACGCCTCTAGCCAAGGCCGAAACTTCTTTCTAAACCTAGTGTGATCATGTTTTCAATATACCAACAAGCCAAAGTATTCATTTAACCTTAATTCGGATTTACGTTATTCCTAATCACGTAACGGGTTTTACTCCCTTATTGGTCAAACTAAGTCAAAGGTCACTTTGCGTAAACGTATCATTTCCCGTTATGGGATATGATTTACTTAAGATGCAAGGAACTTAGTTTGTTTGCATCAAGATGATCATTGATCAAATCCATTGTTGATTATCATGGATTAAAGTCTAAATGACTAATTGGGTCTGTGGTATTTGGAAGTTAATCATACTTTGACTTTTCTCACTTCTTTACCCATGAATGTTTTTACAAACTCACATGTATTCTTCACATGTACAAGTCCACACTTCTTCTATACAATCTTATAACCCACTCTTCCTGATCCCTTTTTTACCTTGCTTACCCAACAAGTGATTTCATCTCTTCCATACACACTCCAAACATCTTCTTCCTTAATCTTCCCATAATCACATTTGCCCACTCTTTTCTTTCTTATTGTCAATATGATTATTAACCTAAATCAATCCTTTCATTTCATCCTTATCTTCATCTTCATCTTTATCTTCAAACCTTAATACACATAAACCTTCTCTAAATAAACCCCAAACCTTATCCTCAAAATGCCAACTCATATTACCTTACACAATGTATTATCCTTGTACTTGTTGTACTTCTATGTCCTCTACATTTCCAACCAAGGATATTCCATGTCTTATCAAAACATTCTCGACCACTCATTCATTATTCACCCTCTTCTTCACAACATTATTTCACACACACACTTCTTTATCCTCACCCTTGATTATGCCATTTCATCAATCCAACTTCTCACACTCTTTTCTCTACCCTTAGGTTAATTTCAAATAAACATAACAAACACACTTTCTCTTCTACCCTTGATTACCTCATTCTATTCTCAACCATTAGATTGATCTCTTATCTCAAACAAACATAATCTCTGTTTCAAACAAACATTTCACACTCACACAACAAGCATACCTCTTTTATCACCCTTGATCTTGCCATATCACCTATCCTACATACCTCTTTACTTTACATACCCACCCTCTATTTCAAACTAAGATCAAGAGGCTCCCTTATGTCACATCATGATAACTCATTGCCAACCCATCCTTTTTTATCCAACATGTGCTTAAAAGATTTGAAATTCAAATTTCAAATACTCCCCTCCTTTCTCACCAAGCAAAGAATATTCCAAGAATATTCTCTTATACCCTAACTAGCCAATACAAATCTTTAGTTGGATCCCAACTAGGCTAGTTACACTTTGAGGAATAGCTAAACCACCCTTGTCCAATTCAATTTACACCATGGTTTCATTAGTGGTTTCTAAAGTCGACAGAGCTGAATAGATATATTTAGTCCGTCTTATAATTCTTGCGATCCGAATCCCCCAAAAGTCACGAAGGTAGGACAACCAGGTCATAGTGATTAATCCCAACTATCCCAAGAACTAGTCCTAAATAACCTATACATATAATTAAACCCTCTCTGAAAGAGTTCCCGCCCCCCCCCACCCCCCCCCACCCCCCCCCCCCCCCCCCCCACCCCCCCCCCCCCCCCCCCCCCCCCCCCCCCCCCCCCCCCCCACCCCACCTCCCCTCCACCCCCCCCCCTGTGCTTTTTAAGTATATTAAGTGATAGAGGTGGTAACTTGGTTAGTTCCTACACTAGGGATATGGTTCTAAAACTACCCTAGTACCCCTACTAATCCCATGTTCAATTGGTAATCTAATAACATGATTAACATGATCTAAACCACCCACAATACTACCAAAACCCAGGGGTACACAATAGTCAAAGGATATCTAACAAAACCATAATCTAACAAGAAACAAATATTATAACGATAGTAAACTCATGACTAGGCCAACACTTAAAGTGCTTAGCCACTCACAACAACAATACAACAAGAATTAATAAAAGTAATCTTGGATTGAAAACTCATAATTCTTACAAAAGTGGATTTACGAAACGATTAAGATCAAAAGTAAAGATAATGTGATCTCCCTTGGACTTCTGAGGAGATTCTTCGAGCCATTGGAGGCCTAGTTCACCTCGCTTTAGAACAGAGTCTGAAGAATGGTTGATGTCGAAGTGTCTGAATGAGGCCTCTATTTATAGGTTTTAAATATTTTACGGCGTAACCATAAGAGGTGTTACGCCATAAAGTGCAGACGCGTCCTTTCCATATTACAAGCTTAAATATGTTACGGCGTAATCAAAAGGGCACGTTACGCAGTAATGCTGACTTAGATGGGTCATCCTTCCATAAATACCAACAATTATACAGTTGGTGGCGTAAACCAATATAGCGGGGTTCCGTCATAATTTCTCATAAGATTCCGTATTTTATTCAATTTTGTTCGTCTATTTCCTGTGTTTCTGTTACATACTTCGCAATTTTATCCTGAAACAATGAAATAACCGCAATGTATCAAATTTAAGTATTTATAAGAACAATGTGGGCAAAGTAATTTTATGGGAAAAATTGACACTGAAAAATGTATCAAATATTTGATTGTTATCACTCTCTCAACAAACATGTCCCTTCTACTTACACATATAAGCACACCTTCTCTACATCTCTCTATCCTCTCTCTTAACTATCTTTTATTCAAATCGAGGTTGTAGAAAGGGAAGTATTGTTATCCATAGGATTACAATCCTAGATCATTAGGGATCTAGTTGAAGTTTTAGAAAGCTTCTAAGGGGAAGGCTTTTAGAATTGATAGGTTAAGTCAAATCACGGGTTCTTAGGAGTGGATTCTGAGAGCGGAATACCATAGGTAGTAACTCTTCTGTGTGAGCACTGGTCTTTGTTGAAAGTCGGTGGAGTTAAATTGTAATATGGTTTGTAGTCCACCATAAGGATTATACTAGGAATAGTATCGGTGTTGTAGATTCGCAACTAGACGTACAGAAGGACTAAACCCCCCTTCCTGAACTAGTATATATCGTGGTGTCTCTTCTTCTTTCTTCTTCTCTCTATCTACTTATTATTCTCATTGCAAAGTAGATTAGTACACCACTCGGCTCTTTCGAGACTTGAAGTTCTATAAACTTCGAAGAAGTCAAGAAAACCATATTCACCCCCCTCTACGGTTCTACAATGCATTTGTCATAACCTGATGTTTAGGAAATGCATTTGCACCTGTATGCAATAAGGTCATTAATCTGATGTTTAGAAAATGCATTTGCAGTTTAGGTCATAACCTAGTAGGTTAGATTAGCTGATGGTTATGCCTTGAAAGGATGCTTTTGTAATTTTTTGCAGGTTAGATTAGGTGATGTTTAGGATGGGTTATAGCCTATTGTATGTATTTGTGATGTTTAGAAAATGCATTTTACATAACCTGATGTTTAGAAAATGAGTTTGTAACAATTTGCATTTTGTTGTTTTGTTGTTAGAATCGGGCGGAAAAAAAGTTGTTTTAGAGTGTTGCAAAGATGGTCCTTGAGGTTTCTTATGGAAGTGGTTGGACTAAAATGCCCCCATGTTAACGTCCAATTGGATGGAAAATCGGTCAAAGGTCCGGTCAACCCAATTTGGACAACCACATGGATCACTGGTGTAATTAATTGCGTTTTAGGACCAAAAGTGCAATTTTGTATAAATCACAAGGACCAACATGTAATTAACTCTAATTTATATGGCAACTTAGTATAAGTGAGTTGTTACAACTTTAGTTTGAGCTATTGTTAGTCTTTTGTTACAACAAATTATTAGGTCGTATTAAATGCGGTGTCGTAGCTAAGTTAACAGAAGCCCTGTGAAGAAACTTGTTTGATAATTAAATATAACGATTAAAGATATATTATACTAGCTGTTGAAACAAAAAACATGACATTTTAATGATCAAGCTTCAAATTTAACAAACATTGACAACATATAATTATATTACATTAACAATTTTTTGTTGAAAGTGAAATTTAAGGCCCTAATTATGTAATGGAATGTACATTTTGAGGCTTTTAAATATGAGGCCCTGTTACATAGTAGCACACCTTGAACTACATTGTATTCTGATAACGTCCAGACACATCCATACGCCGTATCCAGAGGGGTTCGATACGCCGTATGGAGTGTCTGGGAAGACAGACTCGCGCAAATAATTTAAAAATAATTTAAAAATAATTTAAACAATTTAAAAATGACCGGGTTGTCTCCTGGGAAACACTTTTATTTTAGCCGGTCTTTAAGTTAGACCTTTCACACATTTGAAATCAATATCTCTCTCTCTTCTCAATTCTTCTCTTGATTTAGATAGCGTGTTTGGTTCCGTATCACAAACTATGGTGCTGAACTTATTGCCAGACTTGATTCTATCACACACAAGCAAACCAAAATCATATCTCAATATATATCAGTAATCAATGTAAAGTACAAGTCCACAAAAGATAATAATAATCAAAAGAGTAAAGGGGAGAGATCAAGGGTCGGGCTAGTCATCAGTGTGAGGAGTTGTAGAGGTGTGATGTGCTGTCGTGTAGGGTCAATTTATTAATTACCAAGTTTTACATTTATATTTAACCGACTTATCCTAAAACAACACTTTAATGGGCAGTGTACCCAATCGGGTGGAGTTTCGTGGTAAGTAGGGTGCCAAACACTAAGAGCGAGGTTGTTAACCTTATAATCTATTAGTATTTTAGTTACTCTAGTTATGTTAATTCTAATTACTTGTTAAACCTATGCTATATACGCTTCTAACAGATATGGGGGTTTTCAGCCTGAGAGACTGGCACAGGTTTAGTGGTGATAAATATCAATTCAATACACAATAAACGCAAAAGAAGAAAATCAGATGATAGAAAAGCGGTATAAGCCAAATGATAGAAAATTGTATTAGCCATATTAAATCCAGTTCAGTGTTGGTTTCGTTGTTTTAGTGCAATGATTTACTTATCTCGAAGCGGCATATCATTCTTAAGACTTAGGCGGGACATCATCTTAAGACCTAGACACGATTAAAGCATCCTTTAATTTAATTATAATCTATCTTAGGGAATCAAAGCAGTGGTGATCCTGTTAAAACTCTAGCCCATCGGGACTCTACCCACTGATTGCTTGATGATGTTTTATATATTGGTAGTCCACTATTCGAGTCTTTACCAATTAATTAAGAACATGATTGCTGAAACATTACGGGTTACCTAGCGGTCCAACTAAGCTCATAATTCAAAGGTAAAGATAGAACGTTATTTGTGATCCTATTGGTCCAGTAATATATAACCGATATGGAGAGCTGTCCCAATATCTAGATTACTTTTTAGGTATCACTAGACCCAGTTGAATGATAGGTCGCATATTCAAGCACATAGACAAGTATTAGGTGATAAACATAATTAAACAATCAACAATTAATTACGAAATCGATTTTAAAACAAACCAAACATTGAACTTTCATTAAGATGGCTAATACCTGAGGGTATTTGCCTACAATCATTGTAATTATACAAGTGTAATCAAATTAAAATCGAACGATTAAGAGAGTAAAAATTACACGATGTCTTCTATGGATTCGTGATCGATGCTTGACCTTGGTGGCTCTTCTTCTCTTTCAGAAATTCATCTTTTGTGAGTATGGTATAAGAAATATGATATTGCACACTGAAAACTCGTTTTTGAGTATTCTATTTATAACCTTTGAAAAATGTTGGATACTCAGTATTGGGCTAGGCCAATACAGCGTATTGGGGTGTATCCCTTGGAGTGCGTGCAAAGTTTAAGATCAGTATGATATACATTCCCAAAATATAATATTTTCGTATCTCTGAACAGTTATCTTCATGGATACGTTGTATGGTAGAAGGTGGATACGCCATATTGGGAATTATGAATACGCGTTTTCTTGTGAAGACTTTGCGTTGATACGCCGTATCTCTTTTCCTGGATACGGCGTATTGGTCAGAATGGGGTAATCTTCAAATGTCTTCATTTTAGCTCCAAAATATGCGCCTTTCAGCATGTCTTCACAAATCACTCCTCAATTACAGCAAATAACACTTTTAAGCAATTAAGTACACATTCTTGCAATAATTATACAAAAGTAGGTAACTTATTCGGGATAAATGTTGGTATAAATGTGACGTTATTTGATGTCATCAAATATCCCCCCACTTGAATCCTACTTGTCCTCAAGTAGACTCTAGATTATATTGAAAATGTATCCTAACCGAAGTCAATGATTTTTTTTTTGTTTAAGCACTTCTTTTGTTCTAATCACCTGCACAAGACCAAGCACCTAACTAAATATGGAAATGAAATCACTCATATCACCCAACTAATCTAGGGTGTAACATTTAAGTGGTACGCTCAATTGCTCGGTCGTGATTAGCTTTGTATCATAAGCTTGGCAAGGATACACATCTCCACCACTAAAGCTAAGGAGAAACAAGTCGAAAGGTAAATTGGGTTTTTATTATAAGGCTAAGGTGGTTATAATTTAACAGTCTTTCACGATAGTTCCACCCCTACAAGGTAGCTAAAGCACAATACACAGGTCGTAACGACGGAATAGACTTGTGCGTTTCGAACACATCTTCATTCGAGTGGATAGTGTTTAATCACATATCATTTTTATTATTAAAACGAGCTTAAATGATCAAAATTACTTGAAAAATAATTGTATATGTCTATTTTGTAATTGTGTTGCGCATGTTATCGGAAATAATGGGAAAAAATGGACAGAAATGAAGCCTAAGGATAAACCCGAGAAAGATTAAAAGAGCGTGACGAAAAACCGGAAGCCGGGAAGCGTTTTTTCATCTTTATAGGAAGCCCGTAATAAGTTTAATGGGCTGGGTCAGCAAATTAAACATTTGAATTATATTATCCTAGTCCAAATATTCATAAGCCTATTATGATTATAGCAAATCCCTAATCCAATCAAAACATTTCTTGGCCCAAGAAATGTAATTAAGCCTAATCCTAATATCCTGACCAAGTCAAAATGATAAAAACACGGGGTAAAAATCATTTTCTCTCTTCTCTCCAAAATTTACTAAAACTAATTACGTTATGGGTAAATCCTTCCCTCCATGCTCCCTCTCTTCTAGAAGGCCAATGTGGCACGTTTGCATCACTCCTTGACACCTTGGCGATCCTGAGCAATCCCTTGGTTGATGAGACGATGACGGGGATCATAGGGCTAAAATGGATGGATTCAGAGTTTGTTATGATTTTGAAGGTCCTGATTAAAGAAAAGTTAACGCTCATGAGACCTAGAAGCTTCCCTCCTCTTTATAAATTGAGAAAGGTTTTTACCACAGAGGGGCGAGTAGTTTTTAAGTAGCTTTTTGAGTATTTTTGATTATTTTCGCTTATTGTCTATTTTTATTGTAATTTCCTTTTCATGCTTGTACTCTTTTCTTTATCAATTAAAAGTTCAGTTTTCTTTAAGTTTTATATTGAATTCATACTTTACTTTTATACATTTTCGTTTAACATGTGTTTGGAAACTACCTAATAAGCTCAATAAGCTCCTTATTACCTAGTAAGCTAGTTCTTATTCAGTTAAGCTTGTTTAAGGCTTAACTGAATAAGCTAATCATTCAAATCACTCAAATAGTCATTAAATGCTTAAATTGGAAGATAAGCCAGAAATGGATGGGCTTATAGGTTTGTAAAGCTGGAGCTTGTAGATAAGCTCTAAAGAGCATTTATCTGTCCTTGTTTTGAGCAAAGGACAAGGTTAGTTTACTTTTACTCATTTTAGCTTAAATTCTATCTCAGCTTAATTAAACTGCTTAATTAGTGCTTATTTCTGTTTATTCTCTGCTTATTTGTGCTTATTTAGTCTTAATATAGTTTTATGTGTCTAGGTTTATGTATTAGAATAGTTTTAATTTGAAGTTTTCTATATAATCTGCTCCCATTCAATTAGTTTTAAAATAGCTTATTAGTGTAGCTTATTGTTGAGTGCTTATTTTTCCTTAGTTTAAGCTTATTTGTCCTTATTATGCCTAGATCTTAATCTGTTTTCATTATTTGAAGCTTTATTTGGTCTGTTTTAGCTTAAAAATGCATTTGCTAGTTTTAAAGGGGTGTTTGGGATAGGCTGTTTTAACTTAGCAAAATTGTGTTTAGTCTGATTTTAGAGTTCAAATGGATTTGATAAGCTCTAATAAGGTCTATATGTTGGTTTTCATAAGTTAGAAATAAGCTTTGTAAAGTTTTGAAGTTAGTTTAACCAAAAATCCAAATCTACTAGTTTAAATGGTTTATAAACTGCTTAGTGGTTTAATTCTTTAAAAAGTGTACTTGAGCTGTGTTTTTATGCTCAAAAACTCAGTTCTTGTTGCATCATTTTTGCATCTGTTTCAAAGTTGTATAAACCTTGGGAAAGCCTTAGAGAGTGTTTAGATCAATACAGTCAAGTATGCTTTTCATTGCTATGTTTAAAAAGTACTAGTTTTGCAGATCAAATAAGGCCTTATTTTTAAACTAATCTTGGGTTAATTTTTGTTGAAATCAGCTTAGTGTAGTATGGTTTCAATCTGTTTTAAGCTTTTAGTTTGTTTAAAGTGATTTAGAGTCTTAAAATTTAAGCTTTAAGTTGTCATTTATTTTCAAAAAGCCAAGAAAATAGTAGTGTAGACTGTCATTTTCATTTTCCTTTTTCTAGCTTATTTCTTTATCAAGTTTGCTTAATTTCTGCTTATTTGTGTTATTAGAGTATAGGACTTAATCTGTTTTTAGTTTTTAGCTTTTTCCTAGTGCTAATTAGTCCTTATTCTTAGCTTATAATTTGGTCAAAAGTCCCTTAAGAGTGCCTTTTTGTGTCGGGTATGTGCTTAATTACACATATCATTTTCCATAATAACCGGACTTAAATGACCAAAAACGTACCAAAAAAACATTGTATTTGTATGTTTTCACTTATATTGTGAAGGAAACGAATATTCGACAAAAGGACGAAAAACAAAGCCAAAAACGACAAAATCGAGCACGAAATGGAAAAGCGTGGAAAAGTCAAAGTCAACCAAGTCAAAGTCAACCCCGACAAAGTCAATGGTCAAAGCCGAAGCCAAAACCGAAGAAACACTTAATGGGCCCACCCGCACCCATCTAATGGGCCAGGTCAGTCCATTAGTGCATTTATATCAAGACTTAATCAAGCAAAAAGCCCAAATCCCTTTCTAAATACAAACAGGCCCAAATGTCTTAATTAGACCCAAACACTACTTAACGAGCCTGTTATAAGGCTGTTAAGTCTTTTTCCCCGTTAGTCCCTCAAGGACTAACTTTGCAAACAAAACATACAAAATGGAGGGCCAATTCTGCCAACTCCCAAACCCATTTATACCACAATGGACTATTCGTGTAACACAACCATACACAATGAGGGACTAATCCTGTCAAAACCCCACAAACTTTCAACCAGTTTAACTAACAAATTTTTCTCGCCAATACCCTATTCACCTCCCCTTGCACTTTCCTACCTCGTTCACTGTTCACCCTACTCCAAACACATCACCATCTACAACCCCACTCATCACAAGGCATTTGCCATGTTGTCAATCCCCTAAAACCTCGTTGGTTGAAGGAAAATTACAAGAAATCAAGGGTTATGATCGTTGGGATTGGGCACTAAGCAATTTTAATGGCTAAGATTTGCTTTGGACTCTACTCACACAAGAAACACAAGTCTTCAACCCACACACAGAAGAAACAAATATGTGAAGGCTTGAAGACCTAGTATAAAAATAGGACCATTTGTAGTTTATAGCTTTTGTCGAATTTTTTGTTAAGTCCGTTAATTTGTATTAAAAAAGTTTGTAACATTTTTAATATTGTCTTTTAATTACTTGTCAATTTAATTTTCCTGTCATTTAAATACTGTCTTTGTAATTTCTTTTAAGATTAATGAAATTTACTGTTTTCCTTTAAATACTTGTCATTTAGATTACTTGTCTTTTTAATACTGTTCTTAAGCTCTTATTTAAGCTTTGGAATCATTCAAAGCTTGTTTAAAAGTTTGTTTGATTTTCTGTCAAAAAAATCAAAAATTCAAAAAAAAAGAATCTGTCCAAGAAAGCAAGGAGCAAGGTGTATCTTGGATGGCCTTGGGTTAGTGCTTCATGGGAAGCTATAGGATTGGTTTATAAGCTGTTTGAGAGCTTATGCACTTGCCAAAAAGCTTGGACCTTTGTGAGTTTTCCATTTTCCCATTTTTTGCATTTTACTGTTTAATTGCTTATTTACTGTTACTTTTAGCTTATTTGTGTTTATTTTAGTTGTTTTATGCTTATTGTCTTTATTAATTGCTTATATGTCCTTTATTTGAGTTTTTACTTAAATTTGTCCATTTTAGCCTTTTAACTGCTTATTTGCTTAGTTGCTTATTTTAGTGCTTATCTTTGTCTTGAATTTGCTTATTTATACTTAACCTTGCATGTTTAATATCTGTTTTTACAAACTTTTGCTTAAAACTCCAAAAATCAGCTTTAAAATTTGGTTTTAAAACTTAAAGGGGTGTTTGGCATAAGGTGCCAAAGTGGGTAAAAGTTGGATAAAAGCCTTTTGGGTCACTTGGCCACTTTTGGTCAAGCCATTTTAAGTTGTCTTAAGCTGTTTTCAAAGGTTTTAAGGTCTAATAAGGTGTTTTGAAGTTTTTTTTATTTGGTATTAAAATTGTGGTGACAGTATTGATTTCAAACAGCTTATATGATTAAGCTTTCAAAACCTGCTATTAAGTCTTGTTTTTAGTCCTTTTGAGTGTCAAACTACATTAGTTAAGTGTCTTGTTCTTTTACTTTTGTTTTATAAAAATCTGTCATAAGTTTTTATTAAGTGTTCTTTGGTCTAAATGTGCTTTTTCATTTTTAATTTTGAGTTAGTAAAAATTGTTTTTAGACTTTGAGTTTTTAAGCATAATTGGAGGTTAGTTTCCATCTGTTTTAACTTATTTTTCAGATTTAAGCTTATTTTTTGGCTTATTTTTAGGCATGCTATAGCCTAGTTGTCTTTTTAGGAAAAACCAAAAAGTGGCAACTCATTGTGACTAGCCCCTTTCAGTTAGCTTTTTATTGGCTTATTTAAGTTTCAAACTTTAATCTCTTTGCTGTTTTAGAAAGCCACTAGGATAAGCTTTAAGCTCATATAAGCCTTAAGCCCATAAGGTTCCTTCTTAGTGCTTTAAATTAAGCCCAAAAAGTGCCCCTTAAGCTGTTTGATTGTCTGTTTTTGGCTTAAGTGCTTATTTGCCTTATCTATGCTTATTTGCTTGTGTTCTTTGCTTATTTGCCATAAAATGCTTAACAGTTAGTTAAAAATGACTTAGAGTTAAAAAGTGAATCTGTCATTTTCTTTTGCTTATTTCGTGCTTATTTTTAAGTTTTAAAAACTTTTCCTTTATTAAAGTTGGTAGTTTACAGCTTATTTATAAGCTGTATTAAAAGTTTTTTTAAAAAAAGACAAAAGGGGAAGGTGGAAGTCCAAGGTGAGCCAAGGCTCGAACCCTGGACCTCAACACCCTCAACCCTTTATAACACACACACTTACCGTTGCGCCCTTGGGACTTTTTCGTTATAGTCCCAAGTGGCTTGGTATTTAAGGACATTTTGGCCCTTTAAGCTTATAAGCTGTTTTAGCTTATTAACAGCTTATTTTGATAAGCTGTTTGGGGAATCTTATTTTTCTTAGATCCAGCTTAGTTCAAAGCATTTTCCTTTAATTTTTTTGATTTTTATAAGTTCGTTTAATATTTTTAATTAATTATTTTTATTAAAATAGTTTTTAATTCATAAAAAATTAAAAAAAAGTCAAAAAAATACAATTCTTTTTTTCAAAATTTTCTTTTATCATTTAGCACTTAAGAAAATTAGATTTTGTTTTCGTAGGGTTAAATTTTCAAATTTTCATTTTTTAAAGAACGGGTTTCGACCCGGTTCTCGTTTTTAGGTTGAAATCATTTTTAGCTTTCGTTTTTAGGTTTTCTTTAATCGTTTTTGCATTTTAATCATAGAATTAGTAATCCCAAATCCAAAAAATCCTTAATCCATTCAATTCACGCAATCACAAACGTTCTCGATTTTCAATTCACACCTCGTTGGAAAACGACCCGGGGGATTTTGGATTTTCCTTTGGTCAAAAGGAATTTCTTAGAGTCTTTCGGAATACGTATACTATAATTGAATTATAATTATTGATTTTCCTTATTTATATATACTAAAGGTTAAATCTTTGGTTATCAGTGTCAACTGTCTTAGTACCTTTTGATGTTTTTTAGCATTATTTCACTTGCTTATTTCTAGTTATAAGTGCTTATTGAGTCTAGAATTAGGTTTGTTTTTAGCTTTTTAGTTTTCTATAAGCTTATTGTGTCCAAAAGCTCAAACAGTTTTAACTAGGTTCCTAAAAGTCTTCACTAGCTAGTTTTGCAAACTGTCACTTCTAACTGTCTTTTTCCTAGCTTATTAATAAGATTTAGCAATAAGTCCTTTATTAAAGTTTCTAATTTTAGCTTATTCTATAGCTTTTTCAAAAATAAAAATAAAAAAAATGTTTTTTACAAAAAGGTAGGTCACAGGACTCGAACCTGTGACCTCCCCCACACAACACACACGCCTTAACCATCTGCCCTTGGGACTTTTTCATTATACCTTTGCAACATCTATTTCTTATACTAAGTTTAGTTTTGAGCTTATTTTAGCTTATTAATTTTTCACAGCT
The DNA here is from genome assembly GCA_026074375.1 of Tanacetum coccineum. Classification (NCBI taxonomy): domain Eukaryota; kingdom Viridiplantae; phylum Streptophyta; class Magnoliopsida; order Asterales; family Asteraceae; genus Tanacetum; species Tanacetum coccineum. The sequence continues at coordinate 6,379 of BQNB010083605.1, read as the reverse complement.
TATTAGTGATAGCTTTTAGATCCGTTTTTCTTTGTAAACCCTTAGAATAAGTTCTAGTATTTTTATAAATTTTCTTAAATTTTTAGGATTAAGTTTAGTATTTTTAGTTTAATTTTTAAGTATTATTTAGTTTTAAAAATAGTTTTAAATAGTTTAAAAATTCAAAAAAAATAATTTTTGTTTTTTAAAAATTAGTTTAATACATTTTAGTTTAAGAAATTTGCATTTGAGTTTTTAGAGTTTTAATTTGTCATTTTTAGTTAATTCGTTAGTAAATTTTAGTTATTAATTAGTTCTTAATTGTGTTAAATGTCGTTAGATTTTTAAATTGCCTTAATTCCTAGTTTAGCGCACCTTTATGTGCTTTCCCTTTGCGTTGTTAGAATTAGAATTCAAAATCCAAAATATCGATTATTCAAGCACGCGATCACGAACCGAAACAAGATTTTCAATATTCACGCTTCGTTGGGAAAACGACTCGGGAATAATTTGAATTTTATCCTTTCCTAAGGGTAATTTTCTCATCAATACTTTCCGAAAATATATTTTATTAGTAATTAGCTTATTACTCTTTCACAAGAGTGGTTTGCCCTAGTTGCTTTTACCTTATATATATAATACACACGTATAAAAATTTTGGCGCCGCTGCCGGGAAAGTGTGAAACGATTATCGCGTTGAAGTTTGAAGATTAGTGCATTGAAGACCCTTCCCCGTAAAGTTATTGTTTTTTTGTGAATATATGTTTTACATTTCTTTATTATTTTCAATTTCTTTTATAAAAATATAAAAAAAATACAAAAATATTTTATTTTTCTCATTTTAATTTTTGTGGATTTATTAAAACACCAACAATACTTTTCCAAAAGTATTGAAAGTACAAAAAAATTAAAAAATCAACAAAATAAACTGTAACATCCGGCAATTTTCGGAATTTTAAATGACTATTTTATCCTTTGACTTTTTGGGTCTGACTTGACTTTTTGACTTTTTGGTCTTTTATTGTCACATAAAAGCGATTACCGCGTAACCGGTAAAATTTTCGGAACATATTTTAAATAATAAATCATATTTATTATTACATCTCTCATGTGCAAGTTATTTTTAACTTATTTGACTTGAAACGAGAAAAGATATGTTATTTCTAAGTTGATTTATCAAAAATGAGCCGCTAAATCACATTTTCACGTTTTCACGACTCGGACTCTAAAGCAATTTGATGTAAAACGACATTCCGGACAACTTTTTAGTTTTGCCCGAGACCCGAAAACAAGCAGAAAATGACCTAAATACCCTCGCAAGATTTTAGAATCAAGAACAACGCGCACTGACACGGAAATAATTAAATTATATTTACTTATCATTTTTTATTAAATAAAAATATTTAATAAATGGCTTAGCATTTTAATTAAAAGCGTTTGTTGAAAACGCGAATATTCGGGTTAAAATTCATTTTTATTTTCGTTCAAGGCATAACCAGGTTACCAAATAAATAACAAATATTTTTATAAATATATAAAAATATTTATGAAATACTATCAAGTAAATACTTATTTTCATGGGAAAAATTATTCCGAACGCAATGACGCAAGTTTCGTGTTTTGAATCATCTGTTAAGTGGCCTAAACGAGTCCCGAACCATTATTTAATAAAAGTTGCACTTTTAGTCCATGTGGTAATATTACAAAATCGACCCTAGACTATTCTACATCTTATACTTTCATTTATAACTTGTATATATGTATATATAAAACCCTTTTAGGGTTTCATTTTTAGGTTAAACACACACACACAACCTCCAAATTTTTCGGCGCCTCCATGCGTTTTTCGGCCACCGGAAAACTTTTCCGGCGAGTACCTCCGGCGAACCACCACCGACGACATACACCACCCCTACACTCCGATCTACCCGATCCACCATAGATCCACCATCTATATCATCATCTCCCCCATTTCCGACGACCACCGGCCACATCCGGCCAACCTCCGGCCACCCCACTGCCGTCATCTCCATCATCACCACGCCGCTGCCATCCTCACCATCGCACCACGCCGCCTCAACCATAACAGCCAAGGGCGCGTTTGGCAGCAAGAGCCACCACAAGGGTGGGCTCGTTTGGATCTGATAAACACCACGAAGGTGTGGTTGTTTCTATGGGTTAGGCACCAACAGGTGCGTTTGATTTGACCGAACCACCTTGGGGTGTGTTGGTTTTGGTAAACAACACATAGGGTGCGTTCGGGTTTAAAACCACCACCAAGGGTGCGTTGGTTTTGTGTTTCATCAGCCGTTAGGGTGCGTTGGGGTTTATGGCAGCACCGAAAGGTGCGTGTGGTTTCGTTAAGCACCGAATAGGGTGCGTTTGATTTCGGCAGCCAAGGATGCGCCTTGGTTTTGATAAGCACCACAGCGGGTGCGTTTGGTTCAGCGTTTAGGGTGCGTTGGGTTTTGGAAACGAACCACTAGGGTTGCGTTTGGTTCTTGATAAAAACACCACACAAGGTGCGTGTGGTTTTTCACAGATTAGGGTGCGTTTGGTTTTGTTAAAAGCACAAAAGGGGGACGTTTGGTTGTGGTAAAACAGCCCCGAAGGGAGTGTTTGGTTTGGTAGATAACACCAAACAAGGGTGTTTGGTTTGGCAGATTGCACCAAGGGGTGCGTTTGGGTTAAGAGAAAGACCATAAAGGCGTGTTTGGGTGAGCAGGAAAGGTATAAGGGCGTGTTTGGGTGAGCAGGAAGGGTATAAGGGCGTGTTTGGGATAGCAGAAAACACCCAACAGGAGCGTTTGGGTTAACAACAACTATTAGGGCATTTGGTTTATATAAATAAACTAATGAATGCATCGTAAGATTTTATAAATTATTTATATAATCGACAAATAAATATATCGTAAGATTTATAAATATAAAACCGAATACAATGGTGGTTTAAATTGGTTAAATAAGTGAATTATTTGTTATGTTCATTTTGTATATATTTTACAACCTAAATAGGGTATTTGGATTTGGGAATAAAAACTATTAAGGAGTGTGTTTGGTTTTGCAACATCATTATAATTTATATTATCTTAGAAAAACCGATAAAAGACGAAGTTATATTGCCTTAAGATTGTTAATTTGTAATTATACAATAACCGGATAAACAAACGAAAACTATACTTTTACAAATGGGATAACTATTTTAGCTAAAACCGTCGAGGAAACGAAATACTAAATTATAAAGTATTATTTTATGAGGCAAGGTAATAACTTTTGTAAAAGCATTAAGGATGTCAATTATCTAATTCGAAACTTTAAACGTGCGTTTATTTTTATAAAGAAACTTTCTATTAAATCATTTGGGGATATCCGGGCACGTGTCGAATTATTTAGTTTCTTTTATTTTTATCATCTTTCTTATATAATACTTGAAAAGTATTATATAATTAAACCATTTTATTTTAATTGTCACCTTTTAGATATAACACATGTCGTGTATTATATACGCTTCGAGTTATCCTTTTGGTTGTGTATCTTGTTATATAATTCACGGTATGAATTATATACTTGGTTATTTTTCATATGTAATATATACGGAATATATTACATACTTTGTGTTTACTTTTCGACTTAATTTATTTAACCAACCACCAAACTATTATAACTTGAAATCTAAATCTTTTATCAACGTGTCGCGTTGATGTGGCTATCCATCGGGAAACCCAAAATACATTATCCTAGGCTAGTGGATCTTAGCCGTTAAGATAAATCGCAACTTCTTGGTCGAGCCGTTCCGGTTTCTATTTGTCCTGTGCTTAATATGTGCATTTCTTCTAATCGTTCGACATCATCGAGGTGAGTTTCATAGCCCCATGTTTTACTTGTTTTACATAAATTTTTGGGGTGAGAACATGCTTGTTATAAATTCACTTACGTGTTTGATTTAAACTCGTTACGTGTTCATTTACAACTCGTTTGCATACATGTTTACAAACGCATTTACTTGGTTGATTTCCATACTCATTCACATATCTCGCGTTGAGATACAATACTTGTTTTCATTTATGGACGCAACAACTTTATTTTCACTCATATGATTACGGATTAGCTTAGGTTGCATGAACTGTTAATTACTCGGAGGGTAAGCGCGAATGTTATAAAATAGATCTATTCGGGATTGACGACCCCCGTTTGGGTGACTAGCTATCACCGGGAACGAACGTTATAACATGTCGGATCATTTCTGGCCTGAGGCCTCAGGGCCAGTACAACATACTCAAGAACAATCACCGTGCCTTGAATAAAGTGGCATACATACAAGTCTACGTGCAGTTTCATGAACTTAGGGGTATAATCGTAATCACAAGAGATGACCATGTATGGGATACGATGGTCATGCTCACATGTACTATTGCTAGGCAATACACACTTTAGGAAATTGCGGTCCACGGTCCACGCAATTAAACATTCATTTTTGTTGGCTTTTATAAGGGAATTGAAATAGTATGCTATGATTTACGTATCTTTGGTTTCACAACGTTTTTACTTAAGCGCATTTTATTGATACTGTGCGAATGTAGTCACTTAAACGTTTTACTTGTTAACTGTGTTGATTCTGTAGGGAAATTCACTCTTTGATTTTTTTGTTATGTTTATAAAACTATAAACTCACCAACTTTTATTTTGACGTTTTAAGCAGTTTTTTGTCCTGGTGAATTTTAGATGCTTGGTTTTTATGATGTGTAATGGGAGTCTAATCTTTTCAAGGATTATTTTTATATCGAGGACTCAGTTAGAGGTCGTTCTCTCATGGCTGGTGCAATGGTATTATGAAGTAACAACCCCCGGAATACATATTCCGCTGCGACACATATTTAGGGATGTTACATAAACTATGTTTGTTCAATTTGTTATTCGATAACATTTAGTTTAACAAACTATAGAGAGGTATTAAGGAGGGTTATTCTCTACGGACTTCGCGAAAGAGAAGGTTTTAAATACGCATCGCGTCTTACCGCTCCTTCGCTTTCATTTGTGTGTTTCTAGAGAGCTACCATGAACCTTTGACTATCGGTTAAAAAAAAATATGTTGTTAGCTTTTAGATTTATTTCTCTTATTTTGTTTAATGCATTGCGCCCGCTCTTCATCGAATTAGTTGCTGAATCTTCTACTGATTTCAAAGCAACTTAATCGTAGACGTTCTCCAGCAATTGTCTCTTTTTTTGAACCCGAGCTTCGAATCTATTGTAAGAGACTCTCGTTGCTACTATGGCGGATACGCGTACTATGTCGGAGTTACTCCAAGCACCCACCGAGGGTTACGGAGATGCAATTGTTATTCCCGCTATACTTGCCGAAAATTTTGAGTTAAAAGTCGGTTTCTTAAGCATAGTAAACTTCGAGTCAATTCATGGTTTGAGAGGGACGATCCCCATTCTCATATTCGTTGGTTTAACAAGATCACTTCTACGCTTAAGTACAAGAATGTTCCACATGAAGCTGTCAAGTTGATGCTTTTCCCATTTTCTCTTGAGGGAGCAGCCCGGATTTGGCTTTAAAAAGAACCCCCTCATTCTATCCATACATGGGAAGATCTCGTTTCTAAGTTTGTGAATCATTTCTTTCATCCTTCAAAGACAACAAATCTTAAGAATGATATCACTAATTTTCAGCAGAGATTTGATGAGTCATTTGGTAAGGCATGGGATCATTTCAAAGATCTCCTCCGTAAATGCCCACACCACGGTTTCTCGGAGTTGCATCAAATCGATACATTCTACAATGCATTGACACAATCCGATCAAGATTCTCTAAATGCAGCAGCCGGTGGAAATCTTTTGAACCATACTCCTCAAGATGCTTTAATGATAATTAAGAATAAGTCAAAAGTATGTATTTCATGAAACAAACCGATTGTTTCAAAAGTGAGTACTACTACTTCTTCTCCATCTCCTTCTCCGAATGTTACCACTCTTACCAAGATCATTAAGGAATTAGTACTTATGAACAAGGCTACTCAACAAGCTACTGTGAAAGCCATAGAAGAGACTTGTGTGATTTATGGTGGACCACATCCCTACTATGAGTGTCTTGCCACCGGTGGCAACACTTTTGATGCTTGTGCAGTCGTAGGGACCTACAATCAAGGAGGTAATGAATACCGTCCTCAACGAGACCCAAATTATTGTGCTAGCAACCAAATGGGACCACCCGGTTTTCCTCCTTTGAATGTGCAGAACAGTCAAAACTACAACCAGAATTGGTACAATCAAAATCAAGGAAATTATCAAGCTCCGAACAATCAAGGATTCTATAACACCCCCATTTTCGGGACAGCGCAGCGGAACATATATGGGTGTTACTTCATAGTACGATCACACATAATTCATAAAGAACGAC
>BQNB010083604.1:14619-25818 GCA_026074375.1 Tanacetum coccineum | reverse complement strand
TATAAGATTCGGTTGGATCCTTACTTGACTTGTGCACTATGAAAAAGTAGGATCAAAGAAGGTAGATGATGATAACACTGTATATGATAGTGTTGTCATTCCGAGTGATCATTACGGTTGTAACTATATGAATGATTTCCCCCGGTCATGCATTAAATGAGCTCACTTTTTTTGGTTTATGATGTTATTAGGTTCAGCTTTTGTACTTGAATAAGTACATAAGCTAAATTTGATAAGATCGTTCATGACCGTAAAAGGCGAGCTTATGAAATGAGCGAATTCAAACACCCCGTAAACGTAAAAGTTTGACTATTGGATTGAAACAGTAGGAATAAATTTGGTGCTTAGAAAAATTAGACAACCAAAGTTTCTAAGCAAGTTAAGTCGGTTAAATAACCAAACCAATCCTGGCCGGTACTATGGGTTCGAGTAATTCATGTGTTTCGGTTTTCGGTTTAGTTTTAACCCCGTGTACTGCCCTACCTTCGTGCTAATGTTAACTCAATTTAGCATATTTAAGAATCTTCTTGCCACCTGCCTAAACTGTTCATATGAACCGGTAAATAACCCTAACAGATTTTTAACTTGCTTATGGTTAAAAACATAAATCTTTTTATTACCATAAACAATACCATGTGCTCTTTGTGATTGTTTCCTTTATCATCAGAAGCAACACCGAGGTTAGCACGGTTATTAGGATTTGGGATGTGCCACCTATGAAAAATTCTAGCAACCCTTCCTTTTCTCCATATTGCAGATAGTTGTAACCGTCATAGTAACCCCATTATAATCGAAAACCAGCAACATAGATGCAGATTAAGATTGAAATCGCATGGTATTCATGGAAGCTAAATCTTATAATGAATTATTTGCAGGACCGTTGTCGTCTCAACAAAACTAGATACAAAAATACCTCAATTTTCACGTGCTTCAGATGTTGAAGGTTCTCTTGCTCCACCAACATAGTAGGCTTTCATGTACGGACCAGTAACGCCATGTTTCAGGACATGAATCGGTTTATAAATCCAAAGATGAATTAAACAGGTATTGCTTTAAATGTTTGAGCATCATTTGTTTTAGGGATATATCTGATGTCCACTCCTAAAGTGATGGTGTCATATTTTTAACTAGATTAAGATAATAAGCTATAATAACATGCGTGTAGAATATCTGATTTTTGGAGGTGCTTCTGACGTCTCTAGATGGCGAATTGTTAGCTTCTATAAATGCATTATATTTTTGGATTCTGATGTCTACTTTTATCTCTGTTTACGTGTAAGCAATTATTTAAGTTATCTTGCAATTTAACGTTTCTTTAATGTAGTTGTGTGAAAATGGTGTTTATAGTTGGTATACGTTGGTAATGGAGATTCTAACTCTCATTCTGAAAAGAAGGGTCCGTTTATCAGATTCGTTCAGATTTCATCGTTATTGCGAGGAGATTCAGCTTATCAACGTGTGTTTTGCGGATGACCTATTCATATTTGCTCGTGGGGATGTTGAATCATCACGTGTTATTATGGATGGCCTTGAGGAGTTCAAACTGACATCGGGATTGGTTCCTAGTCACCCTAAAAGTACGGCTTACTTTTGCAACGTGTTACCTCATACCAAGAATGCTATTCTTAGTATTATGCCGTTTTCCGAAGGAGAGCTTCCGGTTAGTTATCTTGGTGTGTGGACATAATCTCGACATTGCTCCTGCTACTTATGTAATAAACGAAAGCCCAAAGGGCTAAACTTGTTAGTTTAGTAGTATAAAACCCGAATAGCCGGTTGAAGGTAAGTTATAAAAGTTAGTTACAGAAGTCCATGACCTGTTGGTGAAAAGACACAATGGTTCGCTATGAACCTTAATATAAAACGAAAGCACCGTATACATACGTTGAAATGCATGGATCAAATAATACAATTATATTCAAGTAAATTACTTTGCAACTTATAATGAATGGGACAGATAATTGCATCAGAGCCAAAAAAACGTTGATTATACGCTCGTTTTATTCAAAAAACAAGTAAAACGAGCGACAAGAACAAGACACGCTGGGAAAGAATCAAAGTCTGCGGTGTAAACTATGTTAAACAATCGAACGAAACCTGTAATAAAACAATCTGAAACGTTGGAGATGTACTAACGTGCACGATCAGACCAACGAAGTTGCAAACTTGAAACAACTTAGTCAACTCTTGAACGAAGAAGAGATTACCACGCTAAATACGAATGAAAGGTATATACGGCCAAGAATGATCACCAAACGATTTCGGTGCGCGGACGCAACTTTTTGTTGGTGACTGAGCTGAAGGCATCGACACAGAATGGAATCTAGAAAAAATAACAGACGCTTTGTGTTATAAGCATGAAACCGATAAAGATTTTGAGGGCAGAACGCTAGTTGAAGACTGACTCAATCTAAAAAGAAAGAAAGAACGAAAAGATCTGTTGATACATTCTACTTTTGTCTAAGTATACGATTATTTTAAATATCGACAACATAAGAGACAACAACATCACAATGAGGCACGAAATTCAACAAACCACTTGGGTACAAAAACATCAAAAAGTCTAAGGCAACAAGTTTTGTTGGGCAAAGTTGGTCTGATCTAAACGCGGAAACAAGGGAATAAGCAAATGTTGGGGGTAATAATACGCTCTACATAACCAACTACAAGAGGGAATACAGTTGTGTCTTTAACACAACATTACATAGAAAATACAAAATTCTAGGATATCTAAATCATTTTATTAGATATAGAAACTATTACATTTCAGTATTACTAAGGATTTCCCAAAAACTATTTATGTTCCCCGAAGTAGTAATGGAATACCAACTATTATAGATATCCCAACATAGGAGGAGTGAAGATAATAAGCACCCATAAAGATGGTTGGTACGATACGACTAGTCACACAAATCGACACACTAAAACCCATAACCACCATTCAGCTGATCAATATACATCCTAAATATTGAATAACCACAAAACTACAACCGTTGGGCTATAAACAAATGAAGGTTATATTAGAAGCATATAGATTTTAATGGGAAAAACGATAGAACCTAATGACAAGACACCACGCAACGTAGATAGATTAAGAAGGACAATCACAGGCAATGACTTGGCCTTCCTATATCAAGCGTTGACACGAGTAGATTGATTATTACAAGTACGGGTTGTGAAACGGCACAGGAAAATATGATTCATTAAAAATGAGACATGTATGGCGAAGAGAAAGTGCAAAGCAAGCACGATACATCAATGATAATTTAGGGTTTGCAAATCACTTCATGATAAGGAAGATGAAACGACTGGATGCATTACTGCTAAACTAAATGGTTAATCGCACTAAGTGCCAAATGAATTAGGGAAAACTTTGGATGAAATCACTATTAGTAACGAAAACTATTAGATTTCCACACCAGATAAGGTTCACTCCAAAAAGTAGCACCCATAGAACAAACAAATGCGATCTTGACAAAAATTACCCTATAGCGAAGATCGTTGGAAAAACTCAAGGCAATGAGAAAGGATAAAACACCAAAAAGGGGGGAAAACAAAGTGGAAAGCCAGGGAAAACAAACAATTTGCACCAGTGGTCGAACAACACAAGAAAAGGAAGGCGATTTAATAAACGCGGAGGTGAATCAAATTTTTCACGAGGAAACTGGCAAAGAAATAGAAACAAATATGACTCAAATGAGGAAAGCTCGACTCACAAAGGAAAGTCAAATAGAAATAAGCGTGAGTGGGATATGAGCAAAAAAAATTCACATCAGTGTAAGAAATTTGGATCATTTAGAAATAGACTACAAAGAATCATCGACAACTCAGGAACAATCGAACCTAATCTTAACAGATGCGAACCATCACTATTAAAGACTAGCACAAAAACTGAACACGAAGAAGTATATTGTTGAATAAGAAGGACAAATTCAAACCCTGGAAAATATAGCTACAAACAACAACAGCCTATGGTTACTTAGATAATGGTGCAAGTAACCATATGACGGGATTAAGAGTCACAACTCAGGATAATGTACTAAAACATAATAAGGAGTACGTAATTGGCGTTTATGGTGATAGGATCGAGTATGTAAGAAATAAAAGGAAAAGGCTCTATATTATTAGGATGTAGGAATCACGAACAAAAGAATGATCAGTATGTATAACTACATTCAAACCTCAAAAACAACATACTTATTATGAAGTGACAACTTTACAGAATAGGTCTAAGATCATCATGGATGGGAAACAAACCGATTTTGTTGACAAGAATAAAAGTATGTTGAGATACAAAGGTTGAAAGAACAAGAACTTCGACTACATACATATTAGACTAACAAATATAAGCACGCTATATGTCTTCCTTAGAAATGTAGATAACCAAGCAAGGTATGGCAAGCTAGACTAGGTCACTAAATTTTGATGACACAACAAGATGGACAACGAAAGTGGTCTAGTGGACAGTGATAATTACCAAGAATAAACATGCAAGGACATATTTGTGATGCATGTTTATTATGGAAAACAACAGTAGAACATTCCATTTCCAACTCAATCTAAATTTAGACTCACATAACTCGTTGTGACTACTAGTATATGAGTTAGAACCTCTGTGGTCACTATCTCGTTCCAACCACTACATTCTGGAAACAAATTCATTTTCCTTGTTCGTTTGGACGACTTGTGCACGTTTCATGTAGGCTTACTTTCTGACACTTGACATTTCGAAAGATCAAGCATTTAAGCACTTTCAAGGAATTTAAGACAACATAATTGAGATGGAGGATAGAATGAATTAAAGGATGCCTCAGACAACAGATAGGGAGGTGACAATTACATCTTAAGAATTCACCAAGTACTGTAAAAATAATAGAGAAATAGGACACAAGTTGACAGCACCTTACTCACACACAACAAATGGAGTCGTGGAGAAGGAGGAAATAGAACAGTGTAAATCAACTACGAGAAGTATGAAAAAAGATCGATGAAGTTACCTAACAAACTTTTTGGGCGGATAGCAGTTAAACACGACCATTTACAAATACTAAACCGGTACCAATACAAGAGCCCTGGTAGATAAAAAAAACTCCAGATGAAGTCCCATCACACACAAGAAAACCAAATCTGGAAAACTTATAACGGAAATTCGATGCAACAGCTTATGCCAAAAGATACAATACCTCCAACTTGAAGAAGCTTCTGACATCCGAAGCATACAATGAATCTACTTAGGAGTAAGAGTAAGGATCAAAAGCAGGTAGTTATATGATCCAAAAGGAAAGAGAAAACATGTTAGCAGGGATGTAAGATTTATGGAAACAAAACCGTGGGATTGGGATAACAGTGGAGAAGAAACAAGTACACAAGACACAATTAGGCTATTTTTGTAGGTAAGCTAGAGTTGAACAATAGAACAACCCTACACCAGTCAACATCAAGAAAACAATGATCAACATATTATCAGTAACAAGAACCAATTACAGATCCTGATTTCATTCACCAATTACCCTCCACCAAGCAAAAACTTACAAAAACCCAAACTCAGAAGAAGGAAGAAGAAGCTACTACAGTTTCACATTAGGACTTACAATCAGAAATCGATTTTGATGATACCACCAGTACGAAGGTCTTCTCTAACAGACAAAACGGAAATATATCAGAATGGACGTGAAGTTGAAACAAAACTCCAACATATAATGGAAGAAGACACCCCAAAATTACAAGGATGCATCAACAAGAAAGATAAATGGATTGAAGGCCATGGAATGATTGAATTGATTCCACTCAACACTGAACATACTACATGGACCTACTACATTAACCAATGAATCAAAAGCAATCTAGGACATAACAAATGTGTTATTTTAAGAACCAATCAGAAGAGGATGCGAAAGGAAAGACATCAAATATAAAGCACTGGTTAGTAGTCAAAAGAGATATGTACAATGAAACAAAGGACAATAAAGAACTATTTCGATTTGAAGTATTTTGCAACCAGTTGCACGGGATTAGAAACACTGTTATACTATTTGATATTATATCACAGCGAGCAACATACACATGGATGGTAAGATAGACACCACATAGATGTAAAATACAGCATTTTACATGGAGATTTGACAAGGAAGAAGTCTACTTACACACCTGAAGGATTCTATTCAACAAGTGAATTCAGGGAAAGTATCTACAAGCTCGCTAAAGCTTTGTATAGCTTAAGACAAGAAGCACCACGAGAGCTTGAAATATAAACTTGATCAAACGACTTAAAGTCATTGGACTAGTTAGCGAATTAACATCTCGAACTAAATCTGATTTCACAAAGAAAAGCGCAGACTACTACCCCTTATAGTTGGAGTTTACGTAGTGACTTTAATAATATCACGGGCACTCCATCAGAAAGGAAATCGACTTTGTTTTAAATCCCCAGATGAAAGCACAAATTGAAATGTAGCACTTTTAGGATTGTTTATCTATTTTACCTTGGGATAGAAGTTACTCAGACAGGAGGAGAGATTACAATCAAGCAGACATGATACATCAACAAGATCTTGAAAGAAACAAGTATGATGGACAGTAATGACACGAAGATACCAATGGATCCCGGTACTAAGTTGGTCAAGGCGGAAGATGGAAACTCAGTTGACGCAACCTATTACCGAAGTTTAATCGGAAAGTCTTACAGGTAACTACTACATACAAGACACAGATCTTTTATTAGTTACTCAGTCGGACTACTCACCAATTATGCAAGACCCACAGTGATCACAACCTGAAAGGCATTGCGCCAGTAATCCGAAACATGTCAAAGGAACAAAACGCATGGCATAATATACAATGAAAGAAGGCGGCTGCAGGAATACAGGTTACTAGGCAGACAGTAGTTATGGAAATCAACAACTCAGAGATCAAGAAAAGGAACTCAAAATAGTATTTTATTTTGAGAACACCTCGTTTACCCCAAACGCATAACAACCAACAATCGTCGCACTACTCATCATGTGAATCCATGAATTCCATTAGAGCTCTACTGGAGAGCAGCATGTCAAGCCATTATGGTTAAAAATGGCTACTCTCAGTCTGAACTTTCAACCATGGTATTGGAAGAGAAAAATGAATAACAACGTGAAAGTGTCGCAATCAAACGAATTTAGCAATAGCCACTCATGCAGGAAACCCACGAATTTCATGAAAGAAGCAAGTCACAACGACAATCGACACTATCATTTCAAATCGTGAATTCGTAGAGAATGAGGACACATCAATTGGAACACGTTGTAAGAAATTACAAAAGAGCAGATATACAACGAAAGCTTTACCAAGAACTAAAGTTTGTGACTATTGCTATACAACGCATGCACCGGCAAATTTTAAGTTCAATGATCTAGAACAAAGAAACGATGCAAGATTAAGGAGGAGCGAATGTGGAACATATATCTCGACATTGCTCCTGCTACATTATGTAAAAAACTAAAGCCCAAGGCTAAACTTGTTTATTATTATTAATAACCAATAGACAAGACGGGTTGAAGGTAATTACTAATAAAGTTAGTTACAGGAAGTCATACCTGTTTGTTGAAAACACTACAATGGTTCGCTATGAAACTTAATATAAACGAAGGCACCTATATAACGTTGTAATTGCATCAGATCAAAAAAACAATTATTATCTCAGTAAATACTTTGGGCAACTTATATTGAGATTGTGACATACATCTGGGAATTCCACTTCTTTCGTCGCGTCTCTTAAATAAAGACTATAAAGTTCTTATTGAAAAGGCGAAGAATAGAATAGGGGATTGGAAGAATAAGTCACTCTCCTTTGCAAGTCGGCTTCAACTTTGTAAGTCGGTTATTTCATCCATGCATGTTTATTGGGCTTCGGTCCTTATTATTCCTCAAGGTATTATTGATGATATACACCAGATTATTAGAGGTTTCCTTTGGTGCAATGGTGAGTTTATTCGTGGGAAATCAAAGGTTTCTTGGGTCAATATATGTCTCCCTAAGTGTGAAGGGGGTCTTGGACTCCGACACCTAGATATCTTTAATTATACCTTAATGACTAACCACATTTGGAATATTGTCTCTTCTAAGGAGTCCTTATGGGTTCGTTAGGATCTTCATCTTACACAAGCGTCCTTAGAGTCTGGTCAATTTAAGCGGAAGATTTCAGTGAAGAAGTGAAATGTTATTTGAAGGATGGCGTAAACATTTGCAACCCCGGGGAGTGTTTGTGAAACCACATTCTTGCGGGTTCAATTAGGAAATTATAACATTATCCACGTCCACTTGCGGTATGACATCCGGTTCGCTAAATCGAGTTGCCCTTGTACACTTAATTACTTTCCTGAGCCTTAAGCGACATTACTATGGAGAGTGGAATTCCATTTACAAAATGACATTGCTGACTTTGAGATAGTGATAGTGCTTGGTCATAGGCCACACGTCCGTGGCTTCACAAGGCTCCAGATTATAAGTCACATCCGGGAGCTCTGAGAAAAGACCCAACCGGATGAAGACAATGGCGAGATGAAATCTGGTAATAATGTCATCGTTTTGACGATGGTAGCAAAAGGCTTAGAGGCTAATATCGTCCACGAGACATCATCACGAGTCTGTAATTATGGGATTTTACCGATTGTGTGGTTGATCGACATAATATACCTCTTCATAATTTATTGCCTTACAATTGTGGTTGGTTTAAGGAAAAGTCTCAAACCACATGATCGTAAAAGCAACTGGGATGTTGGGCCAAGACACATCGTATAAAGCAATGGGATGTTGGGCCAAACACCGACTTAAACATGCTCCGTTGTACACTTTGTGATGCGCAACCAGATTCTCACTCGCACCTTTTCTTTGAGTGTACGTTTTCATCGAAGGTTTGGATGTATGTTCGAGGTCTAGCGAGTATGGATACTATACCACCGATTATGCATAATATCATTCTTTATCTACAGCCAATGGGTAATCAAAGGACTACTAGATGCATCGTTGGTAAACTTATTGTGGCTGCTTCGACGTATTTCATTTGGATTGAGCGAAATAATAGAATGTTCAAGAATACTCGAAGAACGCCGGAAGAGATTCGTGATATCATTATGGTGACTGTCCACTTAAAGCTTATTACATTTCGTTTTAAGAAGACAGATTCGGTTCAGCAATTGCTTAGTCGTTGGAAGATGCCAAGCAATTTCCGGATATATGGGTGATTTTTCCATGGTTGTCATGCTTGTTTCTAATGGGTGTTGTGATTCATGGCACAATCGTGCGCCATGGAAGATGTGGAGGAGATCCACTAGCTTAGGCCTTTATTATTACGCAATGTATGCTTCTAGCTGGGCTGTTTGTTTGTAGTTCCGTTTGTGGCATGTCACAAACGTAGGTTGGTGAAGTTCAAGCTATTGCTTGAGGTTAATGTGGTATTTCAGCCACATTCCATTGTACTCAAACATTTTTCTTTATGATTAATACAATTTACCGGGGGTAACCCTTTACCAAAAAAACGTTCACCGGGATTTAAAGTTTACACATAAAGTTAGAATGCGTCGTTTTAATAACGTCTTGCCTGTATGATTCTTTGCTGCTAATTTCAACACCTTTTTCCTTTAAGCATGATAAAAATAACATTGATTCGATTATGCTTGATCTGTTGATTGTTTTTAGTTTCACAACATTTGTGTTGTTGACGAAAAGTGAAGGATATTCATGACAAATACATGCACTTTAAAAACCGTGTTTGTTAAGTTATAAGGTCTTTTTCTAGAAAATAAGAAAGTAAATCTCCTTATGGTAAATTTATGGGGTTAACTAGCTAAGATTGAAGCCAAGGTAATAATCATGTATCCCTTTGTTTTATTAATCATTCGTTATTCAATAAGATTGAATGAATACAATCAGAAATTTCAAAAATTGTGTTGATCTATTTATGTGTGTTTGATCGTGTATTGTTGTGAGTCGTATTGTCTCGAACATTCACTAACCTCCTATAGCACACAAGTTATACAAAGAAAAGATTTTATCCTCATATGTGTGTGATGATTCAAGAAGGTTAGTACGTTTACAGTTTCAATTGATTTTATGTTTTTGTAGTTAGTTTAGACATCTCAAGTAATTTGTATCTAACGGATTTCTATTCTAAGGTTTTTACAATTTGGATTAACGGGTTGTATGACATTGCTTATTTTAAGTGCTTTTTATAGGGGTTTTATGTGATTGCTTATTTTATTTGCTTTTTATATACACCATTTTGTGTGTTTTATTTTATAAAGTTATATGTGAAAGACCTATCCAATCGATTTTTTTCTATTGAATTTCAGGATCTTTTATTATGAAACCATTTATCTTGATGATTCAGAAGGAATCGAGGTATGTCTTCGTATGAGTCCGATACAGGGCTTTATAAGGAATAGCTTCAAGCACCATATGCATCATTTGTTGATTACAAACAGTTTAATGAAAATAATCATATATAGGTTCTGTTCTTGGAACTACATTATTATTGCACATAATTCATCATTTAGCACATATCAGCACATTCGTGTTTCATGTGATAGCAGCAATAGTCTAATCGTTGAATCAGCTCATTACACATGTATGTACTTCTAGCCCCGTTATTTAAGTTGGTTTTTACGTATTCTATGTAGTATTAACTTTACTCATCCCATTGTTGCAGCTCAAGATGGTGAGTACAGAATCACTTCATCTAATACCAGGAACTGACAAGAAGTTCGATGGCTCATTTATCGTTCTTACACAGCCAACAAATAGCTCACAAGATAACATACGTATGTATCTTTCATACTATAAATCTACATGTTTACATTATCAGGTATTTCAACATGTTTAATCGGCTTTTGTGAATGCATCGACGCCAGGGCCGTCTCTAAAATTTAAAAAAATTTGTAGGCCCTGTGCGAAATTATACAATGAGACATTTTGAGAAGAAATGTTATATATAAAATGTCATTATTTATAAGATATAATGCAAATTAGTCATTTAAACGTTTAACATATCGTTAAGGGACAAATTTTGAGGCCCCTAAAAATTTTAAGGCCCTGTGCGGTCGCCCAACCCGCACACCCTCAAAGACGGCCCTGATCGGCGCAGGCATGATTTCTATGGATGCACACAATACACAGCAGCAACTTGAACCTCAAAGTAAGCATGGTACCATCATTTTGCGTTCTTAGATC
>BQNB010083603.1:0-28994 GCA_026074375.1 Tanacetum coccineum | reverse complement strand
TTGGCATTTTAAGTCCGATTTTGGTTATTTTAGCTCGTTTTTAAAGGTAAAAGGTATGTGTAATTAAGCACATACCAGTTACCGAACCACTATAAATCCTCGCGTTGTGGTTTGATTGTTCTTACTCTTATCTCTTGTCTTACTTTATCATTTCATATACTTATATTGTTCATATTGTGCAAGCATTGAATTCACAAAAAAAAAGTCAAATCCAAATTTTACAAACAAACATAAACCTTAAATCAAAAAGCGGTAAACTATTCAACCCTCCTTCTAGTTTTCCACACTTATTTAAATACCCGTTGTCTTTGAACTAAATTTTAATGCTTCCGCTATGACATTTAAATTCTTCAGATTATTGTAAAACTTATTTACCTTTATTAATGAAACATGGTATTTTTTTCAAAACGTCCATGTAGTGGTCGTTCTTTATACTTTGTGATTCGTGATATTTATGAAGTCACGCCCCCAGATACCTATTTCCGCTGCGACCCATTTTGGGGGTGTGGCAGTTTCCCCGCCAAGTTGCAGAAAATTTCAACTTTAACCAATCCCTTGGAAACTCATCACAGCATCGGTAACATTTTTTTGTATACTAATTCTTTCACATACAACATCCATAACAGAATCTTCCCAAATATTGACACACACACACACACACACACACACACACACACACACACACACACACACACACTCATACGCATATAGTTAAATGAAATCGTCAAAGCGTGAGTTAAGCAAGCAACAGAAAAGTTGACATTAAGCATAATCAAAGGACGCTGTAAGCATCGACAAATCGAACCATAAGGAATGTCAACAACATTGTATATGAGACTCAGACAAGTAAGGGACCGAAAAAAGGATACGACCGCCATAGCTGCAAGTAGGGGTGTAAACGAGACGAGACAACTCGCGAGTTACTCGAGATCGACTCGTAAGCTACTCAAAATCAACTCGATCTAAACAAGTGTCGAGCTACTCGAGTATATTTTCAAGTCGAGTTCGAGCTCCAAAATACTCGGCTCGTGAAGCTCGCGAGCCTTATCGAGCTTCAATTAAATTACACTTTTACCCTTTTATATACATAAATCGAGTCGAGTCGAGCTCGTTATGCCAAGTATTTATCGAGTTTGAGTGAAACAATTGAGCTCGAGTCGAGTTTCGAGCTCGAGTTTTAGTATTCGAGTCAAGCTCGAGCTTGGCAGTACTCGGCTCATTTACACCCCTAGCTGCAAGTGTAGTAACTTGCTCCACCAAGATGCAGAGAATCTCAGTTATAAGCCCCTGCAGACTCAACACAGCCAATATGTGTGTTTATAAGCCAAGCCAAATGTAGGTCGGCATCCTCCTTTTCCCCTCTATCTGTTTTCCTAAACACGTGATAGTAAAGCACGCAAACCACAAACAACCATAACTTTAAAATTCAGCCGCCATAGCAGGCGCGACTGCAACGACAAACCAAGTCACGTCGCCTGGCCATCACCACCAAATAGCAACTACGGCTGCAGCCACAGTGCAAGTGTGGTAAAGAAGGCAGGCCAAAAAATATCCTAACATAAAAACGACATGCAAGGGTGCCATTTTTGAACGCTTATCAGTACTTTGATGTAAATATGCATCAGAACAAAGCAAGGAAAACTTCAATGGTTGCGTTAACATAAACGCCCCTCAAAGATAAGGCCATTCTCAAACCTTGAACCATTTCAGTGACACTGGTGCTCGAATCACTAAATATGTCTTAGAACAATACCAGAAAAACCGCCATTGCCGCGTTAACATAAATGCCCCACCAAAATACGATCATTCTCAACAATTTTAGTGACACAGCTTTCAACGAAACGACAACATTAATTATATATTCTAACTATGAGAGTCAGACCCCAACATGGCTGCAAACAACAATTCAGGATGCCTTACCCTGCGAAGCCAGAAAGTTTGTAAATAAAGCTATCACAGCTTAGAAAATACCCAACAACACCCATTATCAAAGCTTATTAAACCCAAAAACAGCCATCAAAAGTAGCCATTGCCAAATACCCAACAATACCAACTGCAACAACAATTGTAACTCCTAAAAACATAATTTTTAGAAAAAAGTATCTTATTTACTTGAAGCTTATTAAGCCCAAAAATAGCCAGCAAAAGTAGGCATCATCAAATACCCAACAATACTAACTATTATCACCATCCTCACACACCCATTAGATGAGTGATAACCAAACACATGTACACTATGTGTAATCAAAACTAATAATGGTGGAATACCTTTACCACATGCAATAGCTCAAAGCAATGAAGTGGATAAACAATGGACATTTGCTGGGAATAAAGCAATAAAATATACCAATATTTGGAGCGGATTTGGAGTGGGTTAAGAACTAATCACCGGAGATGGATCAAGTTCGATGTATGATTGAAATATGGATAACTTGATTGATTCAAAGAGCGGTAATAGATTTATGGATGCGGCGATCTTTTCCATTGTGCCTGTACTCTACTGGATTTCTAGAGAGAGACGATAACTGAGATATATATATATATATCATGTGGAATGTGGTTGAACAATAATCAGATTATATGTGAGATGGTGACTGGAGCGGTGTTAGGGTCAGAGGTGGATAGGAGTGGGTTGGAGTAATGTTAGGATCAAAGGTGGGTGATGATTATATGTGAGGGAGGGTGGATCGGGTCGGTTCAGGAGCGAGTCAGAGATTGGTGAAGATTATATGTGAGGTAGAGTGGATCGGGTCAGTTCGAGCGGATCAGGAGCGGGTTGAACCAGCGATTGTCGGGTCGGCAATCCTGGTGATTGTATAGGTTTATAATTGTTTAATAGTAAAACACTATTTATTGTGATTAAAAAATATTAAAAAGTAAAAGTATAGCAAATGTGAGGATAAGGAATATGGTAAATGTTATATGTATTATTTATTATTTAACTAGCTTATAAACCCGTGATAAATCACGAGTAGAAAATAGTAAGTTGTTTATAAGAACATAAACTAAAGACATATATATGATTCTAAAAAACAATTTAGGTGTCAAACTTAAATGTAAAGCATATGAAATAATTTAAAAGTATTCATATATTGTGTCATTGCAATTTAAAAACTAATACATAGTATAAAATAAAATAAGCATTACTAATCATCTTAAAATTGCAATTTTTACAACAAATGTGTTTATAGTGTTTACTTATCTATGTATACTCTATTCAAGTCAATCTTTGCAAATGATGTTGAAACTAACACTCACAATTCAAAAATGATTGTTTGAAAATAGACGGTTTCAAAATGTACACCAGCATTGCAAAATTCACTTTATCTACTTGTATGTAAAACATAACTTCAACTCTCATTTAGCCTTTGCATATGCCATGAATGAAATTCACATAACCTACACTGCAAATTGAATGATATAAAAAATAAAGTAAGCTAAACAATAATGGTGTTAACAAAGTCGTTCAGATTAGTAAGAGTAACTTGCTCGAGTATAACTTTGAAAATGAAAAAGGATATTCTGAGGATTAGATGCAATCGCCCATTAAGTAAAGAAAGTTTATTTGCATTTTATAGCCTATACAACCATGTAGCATAAAACAGTAACCGTAATGGTAACTTTCGTGGTTTGGGAGTGGTTGATAAAGAACTTAGGACATGATTGGGTTAACTTTGATAGTTTTGCACATGTCAAAATGGGTCACCAACCTGCCTCTTAAACACCTTATCTGTTAAGATCGAAAATTATCTATAATAGTAATTACAATTAAAAGAACTATAATCTTACAATAGAATTTAAATAGCAAAATAAAATCATTAATGTGCCGGGGGACTTTTAGCTTAGGCATTTGAAATAACAGATCACAATTCTAAGTAAATTTTCAAAGGTGCCTTATAAAAAAAATAAGATCATTAAGTGGCAACGGATACTTAGGAATACCATTATGAGATGAGGGGAAGACGATAGTAATGGAGGTGAACCATGCCAATATATGTCTCTATCTTCACCACCCATAGATGTTATCATGTGTTTGTATACTGCACATATAAAACATATTATAAAAACGTTTTTTCACATGTCAAGGATAAGCGCACATGTTTCTTTTTTCCTTTTATCCTATATTAGAAGATATTTATTTATGAAATGAACAAATCGCAAACTCAGATCAAATCTCCAAATGCAACACTCAAAAATGAATTAAGTCAATTATTAGCAGTGATCATAGTAGTAGTTATTTACCTGATTTTAGATCTCGTCTTAGGACACCGGTATCCTGCCCATGGTGTTTAAAAAATCCAGAAAAGCATGAACCTAAAATATGAAAAAAGGGATTAACATGTTATATTCACAAGAATCAGATAAAAATATTTGTATCACAACTAATTCAAGGAAAGAAAATTAGTATGAAAACACAAGCATGAGCTAAATGCAAAGTCCTCATATGGTTCAGTCGTACAAGCCCCAACTCAATTTTACACCATCTGATGTATGTGCCCGATCAATACCCTTTTCCAAACATAAAAGAAACATCAATAACCTCCTTCTCAGCCTTGTTGAGTAGCATGCACGTCACCCGTGTCATTCGAAACAACAAAGATAATCATCAACTATATCCAAGGGAGTAGAATTTTTGGCATAGAAGAATGCTTCAGATATAAACATTAGACACAAAAACATCCTTTTTAATAACTCATTTGCAACATGTTTTCACTATATTGTAAGCAAATTAAGTCAGACCCACCAGACCAAATAGTACCAGAATCTAAGTAACTCAACATATATTTAGACACCTACTAACCCCACTATTATCGATAGTAGAATAATATTCTAAAGTGGATTGGTAAAATAATATTACATGCAAAAAACTTTGGTATTAAGTCCATCTTAACATTCTTGCAATCTTGCCAACCATGTTTCATCATATTGGTATAATAACTATTGCAAGCAATGCTACATTCACATCAAGTTTAAAGAGCAAGGTGTGGTGGCGGTGAACTCATGCCAATCCCACTTGGCACGGTGCCAAGGTGGCGTGACCACACAGGGGGTATCGGCACCAAAGCCTAAGCCATTTTATGATATCAATAACCAAACAATCCATTTTGTGGCAATTAATTAGTTTTGATAAGCAATCTCAAACAACCACTTTAGTATGTAGCTTACACTACAAAACTTAGAAATTTACCTTCTGTGAACAGGAAGAATATGTAAAATTTCTCAGATATGATAATCCGTTTCCACCATTTCTTAACTTATAAAATCTAGCAGTTAACTTAGAACCCAGAGAGGATGAATCAACCCAAAAACCCAAGCCATTTACTTGAAAACACCAAAAGTAAATCAATTTCTAATTGTGAGAAGAAAATTGAATAAATGCCAGTTAACTTAGAACCTTAAATTTGGATCGAAAAATAGTATTTTGAAAGGTAAAATCCGAGTAACATATGAATCAATAGCGTATCAATTATATCCTTAAACTTATGAATTATAAAAATCAATTGAAGAAAACGTGGTACTGTTAATTATAAACCATAACCATAACCGATTTATATATGTAAGATTAAAAATCAGTTGAAGAAAATACTAACCATATCATTTAAATTTAAATTGATTGTGAATTGTAGACTTAATCAATTCGATTTCATATTGATTATGAACTATAAAGATTGAAAAGATCATGTGTAACAGCCAAAAATACACATACCATCAAATTGAGGTCTAACAACTTATAAAGAAAAAAATAACAATTGAATCATACCTTGTACTAGGGCTGAGCATATTGGACCGTCGACCGGACCAGACCTGAAAACCAGACTGAACCGGACCGACCGGACCGGACCGAACGTATTTTGGTCCGGTCCTCGGTCCATGTTTTTTGTTACATTCGGTCCTCGGTCCGGTCTGGTCCGGTTCGGTCTTACAAAAAACCTGATGATTATGCCTTGTAGGACCGGACTGGACCGAAGACCGAACCGGACCGGACCGGCCCAGACCGGACCGTACCATTTTGATTCGGTTCTTGGTCCGGTGTTTTGGACCAATTTGGTTTCGGTCCGGTTTTCGGACCGTGAGCACCCCTACCTTGTACAAGTGAATTATACCTAGTACAGATTTGAGATTAGGAAAGGTAGAAATTTGAGATGAAAGAAAAAAATAACGATTGGATGTTAATTAATATTATACATGGTAACCTTGCATAATTGTTGTTGATTTTGAATGAGGGTGGAAAGTCAAACACTGTCGATTTAAAGACCGAGAGAAATCAGTTATACATGACGTGGAATAGTTGAAGTGGCATTAGTGACGTGGAAGAAGTGCCAACATGGCTTAAATGACATGACAAGTTTCAAAAAAAGCTTTGTTTATTATATACTAGCTTCAAGGCCCGCCCGATGGGCGGCTAGCTTTAAGTTTGTTTTCTTACACAATAAAATGTAGTGCAAAAATGGTTTAAATATAAGAATACATAAGAGACATAATGTTTAAAAGAATAAAAGTTAACATAATATGTCATGTGTAAAAAATACAGAAACCAACTTGGTATAGAAAAAGATCACATTCTCCATCTATATTCAACAACTTTTTAAACATCAGTTTATCCAGACATGTAATTAGAACTAAAGCATGTACACAATATGGCTTTGTTTTTGGCGAAATACCTCATTATAATAGGTTGAAATCAAAGCTTTCGTGTAACGAACAGTGAGCATGCATGGCGTTGGAATCATCCAAAACCAACCTAACTGACCTGGGTTTTTCCATTGCAAGTATGTGCTTTCTCGAGTATGCAACATCATATATGAATCAGACAACTACTTGTGGTGGCCAGATTTCTTTATATGTTAATGAAATTAGTAATGCACTCATACCAGGAAACTGGATTTGTCTTCTGGAACGGGACTGATTGAAAGGCATCAATCTATATATAATCTTGATGGTCCAAAGGAGGCTATCTGAAATCAAGTGAAACTGTTGTGAACTTCAGTAAGCCAATCCACTAAGATGGCTATCATTTTTGCATTAACATCAAGCTGGGAATCCAAACACTCATATATATAAAAAAACTCAGCAAACTTAAAATTTTCATTAAATTTAATCAGGCTGGACATATTAGCATATGCATTTTCCGGTTTCGGGATAACTCTTGTGCCACAAATACATCGTAAGTACTGATATTTCAAATATCCCCTGGTTTTGTCGATGTTTGAGGTTTTATACAAATACTATTTTTTTACTCAAAAAATACGTGGTACATTTGGTATAAAATTCAGCAACATTATTATTCTCTTTAAAAAGTCACTGAATATATATGTATATTTATCACACTAAGTAAATATCAAAATCCGTTATTGCTAAACACGCTCGACTAATCATATTGCCAATTAATAATACAACAATAGCATTATAGGGAGCAATCTTATTGAAGTGTTGTGTTACCTGATTCACTATTTGGAGGCCAAAACAGTGACTTTATATGTTTTTGAGGAGCATCTGGATCTCCCACGTCATCTCTAATGCTTTGATATATTTTATGTCAGATTCCCCTTGTTTCTTGTATTTTTGGTTAATAATTGTGATCCATTTTCTTTTGCAGCATCCGGAGAACCTATAAAACTGTACAAATTAGATTACAAATAAACTAAAACATGTAACAGATGTGCAAACTAAGAGGGTGTTCTTATTTTTGTTTCCAAATGTATCTGAATATTATTACCTGAAGTCATCATAATCAGCTAATAATGTTTCGATTAAACTATGGTATTGATATATGATTATTTAGAATGTCCCATAGCATCTATTAGTTTCATACCCTTTCAAGAAAAATGTACACCAAAGTTCGAATAATATTACAAAGATTATCATCTTATAACCGATAACTACTATTTCATTTGTAATTTTATACCTTTAAATGCATCATCAACAGAAATGTGGTAAGATAACTTTGTTAATCAATTCATTAAAGCTGCTTACTGGCTATTAAGAACAGGCCATCTTTCCAACGTCTGGATATTATTCTTCAATCCAGCGGACTATTGCTCAGCCTGTGCACATGAACGAAAAAACTTGTTTATCAACAATTAAAAGGTTTATGTTCCTTCAAGTACAACCGTATACATGATTGATAAGCATATCATAATAAGAGACATACTCGGCATGAAGTATCAATGAAGTCATGAACTATAGCTTACCTCATAGGGAGTGTTTTAGATACGATCACCACAGAGAACTTCACCATACTACTCGGATTTTCTGCATGCATAACACAAAGTATGTAAAAAATATGTGGTGACTGTCAAGACCATCTTATGTAAATGATGAAAATTTAAACAATTCAATTTCCCTATTAGCAAATTTTCCTACAGATATCACAACCTCAACTATTTATTACCCTGTTTCTCCCTTACAATATCACAACCTTGTATCAAATTCACATCACAACCCTTACCTTACACGTGAAGTCCTGAACTACGTTATAAGCAGTATGAAAAGTTGTTGTATTTTCCTCCATCTCATGTTTCCTCAATTTCTTCGAATACACTTCAATTCCTAGCTAGTGAAGATCCAAATACGAATCCCACATGATCTCAGAAAAAGTCAAGCAACCTCTACCATATCATATATGCAAAGCCAATCTTCCATGTGCAACTCCTATATTTACTTCTCACATAATGTAGCACTAAGTATTCTCATAATCAGCTTACAAACATGTCACATGCTAAGCAACCTAATCGCCATCAAGTTTGACATTATGATTTCATTTTATTAGTTACCTAATACCTCAAGTTGCGATTTCTACAAAACTCGCAGTGAACCATCATTCTTAATCTTCTACGCTTCCTCAACATCAATGAATTCTTGTGTAAGCTAAAATGCTTATTTTAAAGGGATAATAAGGTATAACTAACAACTTGATTTAAAATGCTTATAACTAATAGCTTATCCCCTTTTTTTCAACCTCATTTTCAAATTTTCATGTCTTATCCTCTTTTTTTCAAACATTCCTACAGTAAAACAATATTTATAAAAACATGACTAATAAATTTCATAACTTGTGAAGTTAACTTTCTGATAAAAATGATAAACAAAAACTAAATCTCATAAGAAAAGTTATACCTTTTCTGCTTATAACCTCAGAAGGATTCCAGAACTAAAGTGGGAAAAACCTGCACATTTCTCTTTTCTTGTTCCAAGTCCTGAACTAAAGTAGGAAAAACCTACACTAAAATGTGACAATTATTAACGACAAATAACATTATCATCAAACCTTGACATAATTCTAAATAAATAATAAAGCATACCTGCATCGAAAACCTTCCACCACTTACAGTTGGTTGCAAGTTCTTCGACTCCCCTCCGCCCTTGCGGGTCATCCTCATGAAAACCATAAAGAAGTTTAAAAAAATCAAAAGAAGAATAGTTGATTTAACTGGAAAAAAAGTTAGAGTTGATGATCGATTTTGGATGAATCGTTGATTTGGGGAGTTCTTTTGGAGGAGGCGTTTCAAGTCATTGATTTGGGGGGTTTTTGTTTGACCGAAAATTGTTAAAAGGACCATTAGATCAAAGTGTCATTTTGTAAGAGTTTTGGGAGGAGATCTAATTCAAGGCAAACTTGTTTTATATATGAGAGGATATATAGATAGATGTAACACACAACTAGTTAAAAAAGTTGGTTTGTTATGCATATGTCTAAATTTTCCGTGTTTTGATTATGGCACAAGACAACACTGATGATTTGGTACGTCGGTACCACTCACACAAGCTTATTACCGCACGTTTCATAAAGCAGTTTGGATCGAACACCTACCAAAATATTTTTTTGAAATAAAACTTAGTATATAATTATTATATAAGATATCAAACAATGATATTTGTTAAGAGAAATTAAAGAGTCTTTATGCATTAACCAAAAATTCATTAGTTGCACTATAGATATATATGAAATTAATTATTGAAGTAGGATGATATATAAAATTAATCCTAAAATAAAAAATAATATTTAATTACATGTCTAATAACACAATAAAATGTTAAAAAAGTAACACATTTTAAAAAGTGCGACCAAAAACCCAAAATTGATTTAGTGACAATTTTTATAAATAAATTGTGTCATGATAAAAGACAAAAATATATATGCACATACTTTTTTTGTCGTTATAAATAAACTTTTACATGTTGGACTTCAATTTATAATTTTTTTAGTGTAGGAGTAACACATCAAATTTTTAGTTACATTTTTTTTACACTTTGTTGAACACTTTATATTTTTTGTGACACTTTTTTGGCTTCTGCTAACATCTTTTTCTTATGTGTCACTAGATGATAATCTTTTTTAAATAAACTTGTCGTCACTAGATGATAATCTTTTTTAAGTAAACTTTTTGTCGTTTTTGCTTTGTTTCTTTCATTTTCTTAAGCTAACAAATTACTCGTAAAGTAACTGTTAGGATTTTAGATCTAATTTAACAATTAAAACATATCACGAGTACGCAGCGGAAAGATCAAACACGTATAGAACTTATAATTAACAAGGGATTAAAGACATGTACCTTTTAGCAAGAAACGTTAGACTGCATTTAGCAATAAACGTTACACCGTCTTCAATATACGCGTGTGTATAATACCACACGAAACCACCAAGGATCAAAAGAATAATCCCTCTAAGTCAACACACACAACACGTTCTTAGCAAACAACATGTATGCTAGTACTAGTAGTGTTTAAACCAAACGATCACTCCGTCTTTGAATCAATCAACACACGAAACACCTTCTTGAGATTAAATCGCAAAACAAAAACCCTAAAGGGTTGTTTGTTTGATCGCACGATAAGAAAAGAAGAAAACCAAAAACCCTTTGTGGGTTTGGATCCGGTCGAACACCAAGAGAGACAAAAGAGAGATTTAGGGATTTTAGGGATTGAAGTTATTAGCATACAATGACCCTAAGACCTCTATTTCCTCCTTATATACTCCTCTCAACTTGGCTTGCAAGCAAAGTCCCCCACCTCCTCATGAGGAGGTGGTTCGACCGACTATAAGGAAAGAGTGGGAAAAACCAAACTTTCCTTTTAGAATAAGCTAAAATAAGATGTTTTAATGTAACAAAAGTTTAGAAAAAAGATTCGTTAGCTAGAAAATCAAAACGGGTTATTTTTAGGGTTTTTACTAAAAATACATGGGTTTGAGGATTCAAAGCTTCAAACAAGAGTTTATATATGATCTTAAGAGTATTATGAACATTCTAATACAGATTATAAGCTTATGGAATTAGATCTTAGGCTTACTTCAGCTAGAATGGGTCAAAATGGGGTTCTCGGGTTCGTACACCTAGTAACGACTTCAAGGCTTCGTTTTTTTATTCTTAGCTTCTATTCTGAGCTTAGGAACTTTACTTCTTCCTTATTAGTCTGAGTTAAGACTCCATTGATGAGTGTATTAGTCTTTGAGATGTGATTTGAATGTATATGTATGTTTTGACTTATATAGGGCTTAAAACCCTTGGTGCCCAAGTTTTCTTGGCATCTAAGGGTTTGATAAGTGTCCTAGCTAGCTGAGATGAGTAAGTATAACAACCCAATAATTTTCATCAAATGCAAAACTTATTTTACTATTATCACAATCGTACGGGGAAATTTTTCGCTTATTACATTACTTGCATTGTCAATATCTTAATATATAATGTAACTTGCATAACTAAAGTAGACGAGCTCACGCAACCTATCTATGGAAATCTTGTCTTCATATATGTCAAGAAAACATCATAACATGTCAAGTCAATATCATCATATCCTTTTTACACAGTACATTATTCCTATAATGTACTATTCATAAAGTTATATCAAAACGGGCTTCAAACCGTTATCGTATACCTCTAAACCCTAATTCCATGAAGGGTTAATATCTAAAGTGAATGTACAAGCTACTAAAGCATATGTAAAAGTAATATAACATCTCATTTGAAATATAAAATCTCTTCAAATCAAAGTACAAGTCCTTAAAAGGTCAATATACAAGTCATTAAGCATGACATCCAAAATAGCCATTTTACCTCCGTTTTCATTCTAGTTTCTTCACCACCACTTTTGTTCAAGCTACTAAACTCAATATACAATGTGTAAACCCTAATTATTCTATTCATAAGCTTTCATACATCTTTTTACACTCAAAACCCAAATTCAAAAGTCAGAAACCCTAACCCGAGCTAAATATTAAACCATGACCCATTTCTTCGTTTTTATCCATCATAAACCTAAACCAACTCTCAAATAAGTTGTAATAACATAAATTACAACATTATCAATCACATTCCATCATCATTTCACCATATTAACAACAATGTACAAGAAATAAATCTAGAAAACCCTAATTGTGCCCTAATTGGAACTTTTAACCCATTTACTCATTTTTGACACATTTTAACCCAAACCACCAATAAACTTTTGAATATAATCCTTAATATTAGTCTTAGGATCAGTAAACTATCATTCTTAATCAAATGTATACGAATTACAAGCTTGAAAACCCCAAATAAACCCTAATGAACCCGAAACCTAGTTTCTTTCATTTTGACCCATTTAAACTAATCTTTTTGCAAACAAGCACCTCCATGACAATCACCTCACCTTACTAAGCTGCTTACAAGTACCTCTCATCAAATATCTTCATTTATTTTTGATTAAAAAGCTTCACGTGGTTTCTTGTATCTTCTTTCTTAGCCGCGGCATACAATGAAGAAGACAACACATCAAAGCTACTTCCTAGCTTATACAACTCATACACTAGCTACTACTCATCACCCTCTAGCCCTTACACATGTCCTATATCAGATCATAAGCTTTCCTTGGCCACCAAGTTCATTTCAAGTAAAAATAGAGCCATAAACCTCTCATTATAACTCATCCCCCACTTCCTCTTCTATAACCATCATAGCAGCAATACTTTGCTCAATATGAATTCTAAGAGATCCTAAGAAGTCCCAAGAACAGAAGTGAAGCAAAAGAAACCAAGAAAAGAAGCCCGAGAGTCGTTATTCTAGGCGTACGAAGCTAAAAGTCCCGATTTTGACCCATTTTCAAGCTATAAGCACAAACCCAGGTTCTATCATCTTCATACCTACTACTACACCTTTATAATGTTCATATGATCATACATAAACTCTTGTTAAAGTTTCATAAATCAATTCATGCTCATTTTCCATTTTGATCCATAACCGTACACCTGAAACCCTAATTTTATGTTTTTCATAAAACTAAATGTTATAATGGTTAAATATTGTTATAATCTATCCTAGCATTCTTAACTAATGTTAAACTAACTACTTTAATGATTAACGAAGGAATTTGAACTTAAAACCCGCGCGTTTACATTTTGAAACCCTAATTTAACCCGTTTTGCTTCCTAGCTTAACGAATCATTAATCTGAACTTTTGTTAAGTTAAACCTTCATATTTTAGCTTATATTAATAGGATATAACCTATAAATATCTTTTGGAATGTTAAAAGGGATATAACCTATAAATATCTTTTGGAATGCTAAAAGTAAGCTTGCATGGCAATTCGGACTTGTTTTGTAAACATTATCTATGCAAAAGGGTATATATCGTAACTTTCTAAAATTAATAACTGGAAGGGCTGAATATGTCATTTTATCAAAGTTATAACTACAGGAGTCTATTATGTCACTTTTCAAAGTGTAAGGTTAACTTGGTATATCTTTTAAAGTTGAAGGACCAAAGTCGTAAAAGTGCAAACTCCAAGGGTATATTCTGCCACTTTTCAAACTCAAGGGTCTAAAATGTAACATTTTGAAAAAGTATAAAATCATGTTTAAAACCTTACAAGACATAACTTTAATTAACGCTTCTCGTGCTTAACATTTCCAGATATTGATCAAAACGCTTAAAACTAAAACCGATCATCCAGAAGCTATATCGTTTCACAATACTAGGGAGCTTATATTTAAGAGTTTATCTTGTATTACGTTCCTGATACTGAGTTGTTGGGTTACGATTTATTAAAGTGGCCTAGATCCTCAAACGTTTTACTGAATGACCTTCTAAATTATGATGCCCGAACGGTGATACAAATAATTCCTACTCAATCAATTCAATCATAACCTTAAAAACCAAAGTTCTAAAGTACAATCTTCTGAAGACTTGACATATTTACATCAGGTTGCGTGACGTGGCTGTATTTACTATCGTTGTTACTATATTCAACATTCCTCTGTTAAGATTGTGATAAGGTTGTAGCTTTATTTTAGAATATTTATTAACATTACCTATCAGGTGTGATTCATAACCCGTCGCCTTACTTATTTACATGTTTTTTTAACCGCTGAGGGGATAATGCTTGTTACAAACTCTTTTATTACTCGTTTATTTATAACATGTGATTACCTTTTCAACGACATTGTAAGATTTCTAGATCTCGTTTATCTCTTTAATGATTTCATAAAACCCGGAGTGAGGGGATACATGCTATTAATTATGAATAAAAGTGTTTTTACAGGTTATAAGCTTTCTGATATACAATTATTTTGACTAATGTCTAAGTTACTTTATGCTAAAAGTCCTCTTTATCAATAGACCAATTAATCACTTACGGCGTGAATGCGATATTGTGGATTAGATCATCTGGGATTGATGAAATCCTGTTTGTTTTAACCGGTATAGGTAACCCAAACACACTATATTTGAATTTATAGGGTATATGGCAAGTGCATTACACCAGTAGGCCTTTATTTCATTTATTATATATATATATATATTTATTCTCATATATTTTATATTTATATATATATTATAGATATAATTATATATTATATATATTATATTTATATTCCATCAACATTTTGGGTTACATTATATATACACTAGTAGTTTGTGTGCATGAGTTTGGACCAGACAAGACAAACAGATCCATAACAATGCATTAACGGGATAATACAAATTATACTATGATAATTATATTCGTTGAAAGTATTACTAAATACTGAGTGTATATAATAACAATATCATTTTTTACATAAATTGTGTTTATACAATTTTACACTTATGACTTGTATTCAAAATTATTTCATAATCAAAACTTATGAATTTCACTCAACCTTTGTGTTGACCTTTTTAGCATGTGTTCTCAGGTAACTTGAGTAACTTGCGGCTCAGGACTAGTGGCATGAATTGAAGATGACTGTACTGTTATCATTCTAACATTGATGTTTTAGATTTTGGGACCTGCTTTTGTATTAAAAACTTCTGTTATAATGATGATAACTTAAATTTTTCCAAAAAACGTCTCTTTTAAGTCGTTTTCTTTGATTATGATTGTTTTATCCATGAAGTAATACCACAGATTAGCTTCTGCTAGCTATATTGTAAATATTGGGGGTATTTACAGATTGTATCAACGCCTATGGTTATAGAAAAACCAAAGGTAAAACCTTAAACTATAACCATTTCTTTTTCATCCATCAAAGTCCTTGTTTTGCCACTATTCCCGAAACAGTATGTAAAGATACACATCTATTATTCTATTATATAATTAACTTATGTTTTTTAAATATTGGGATGTTATCAAAAACGATGTTTCTCCTTAACGCTTTCTACTTCAGATCTTGAGGATGTTTTTTTACTCTATGAATATTTCTTAACTTTTTCTTCGGTCTCATCGGATTACTTCCCAGCTTATCGAAGGCAAATCTTTTAACTGTTCGAAAAAATCTAAGATAATATGATCCACACCAGTTTATTCTTATCTTCTTACAATAATCCTTGTTTAAAAGATCGTTAAGCATTTTATGCTAAGGAATTCCTATTTCATCACATTATCTATTACTCCACCTAGCTATTTTGAATTCATCTCTGATATTACATCATCACTACTATTTGATCCTCAATATTTC
Organism: Tanacetum coccineum; assembly: GCA_026074375.1. Taxonomy (NCBI): domain Eukaryota; kingdom Viridiplantae; phylum Streptophyta; class Magnoliopsida; order Asterales; family Asteraceae; genus Tanacetum; species Tanacetum coccineum. The sequence goes on along the minus strand of BQNB010083603.1, from coordinate 13,086 downwards.
TTTGTTCCTGAAGAACTATTACCACCTAAGAAACGAATCCGTTCCCCATCTTCTTCCTCAACTACATTATCTAATTCATCCCAAAATTAAACCTGTGATTTGATATCACCATCTCTCTTAGTTTATACTCCTACCCCTCCTCAGATATTTGAAATAGGAAAAATGTTCAATTAAGATGTATCTGAAGCATCACGAGGAACAAATCAATGATATTTTGAATTACTTAGATGAACTCTCTCTTCACCGCATTGAGAAAATAAAAGAAGGACATATTAATAATGACGAACTAAAGACCGAATTTAAGAGAATCCGTACTCAAATTATCAAACTTCAAAAGAAACATTTAGGGCAAAAGGATAAGATTGCCTTTGCTCACTATAGAATTTCTGATCTTGAACAAATCATTGAGAAAATCCAAGCTCGTCACTAAACAAATCAGGAAGATCTTAAGAATGTCATCTACCAGCTTAGAATCAACAAACTCTTATACTATTTATAGCTTTATCCTAGCCACGAGATGTGTGGTATAAATAAAAGCGCTTGTCAAATCTTGACTATGTACAGTAAAAAGGCAAGTTATTTATAAAGGCAATCCCGTTTTATACCTTATTGTTTCTAACTTATCTCTCTCTTTCATCATCATCTCCATCATTTGTATCATTATCTCCGTCTCCATGAATCATACCATAACTTCTAAGTGCTTAAAATCCCAAAATAAGCATTTCTCTTTAAGCATTTTAAGCATCACATTTTCTTTTAAGTATTACTTTTCAAAACTTATGATATCATTCTTACTACGTGTTATCTTATGTTGATAGAATGCCTCCCAAAAGGACGTCAACATCTGAAACACCAGCCATAACTTTGGATGCCATCCGGCAACTGATTAATGATGGCATCTCCTCAGCTCTGAAAGCACAAGCTGCTGCCATGGCAAATTCTGACAATTCCAATAGGAACACTGAACCCAGAGAAATTCCTATAGCAAAAAGAGGAAACTACAAAGAATTCATAAACTGTCAACCTTTCTACTTCAATGGCACAGAAGGAGCTGTTGACCTCATCCGCTGGTTTGAACGTACTGAATCAGTATTTTCTCGTAGCAAGTGTGCCGAGGAAGACAGAGTGACATTTGCTACTGGTACTCTAACCAATGATGCTTTGTCTTGGTGGAATGCATACGCCCAACCAATCGGAATAGAACAAGCCAATAGGATCACCTGGACTGATCTGAAAGAACTCTTAACCAATAAGTATTGCCCTCGAACTGAAGTCAAGAAGATGGAAGACGAATTTTACAACTTGGCCGTGAAAGGAAATGATCTTAAGACTTACATTAGGAGATTCCAAGAATTAGCCACCTTATGTCCAAACATGGTACCAAACGCCAAGAAACTTATGGAAGTCTTCATTAGTGGATTACTCAGAAATATTGAAGGAAACGTTACTGCCTCGAAGCCTCAAACTTTGGAGGAAGCCAACAACATATCCCAGAGGTTAATGGATCATATAATAAGGCGTGATTCTGTGCAAGAAACCAATAATCATAAACGAAAGCTTGAGGATAAAGGAAACATCGTCAACAACAACAACTATCAGAATAACTACAACAATAACAACCATTACCACCACCAGCAGAATAAAAGACAAGAAGCCTTCAAGATTTATACTGCCACCAACGGATATACTGGAGATCGTCCTTTGTGTGAAAGATGCACCCTACATCACATAGGTCCTTGTACTGTCAAGTGTCAAACTTGCAACAAGATAGGTCATCTGACCAAGAACTGCAGAAATAAAAGATCAACCACTAGAAACAATCTTTAAACCATATCTATAACTTGTAATGCTTGTGGAAAGAAAGGACATTACGCGAATCGGTGCTCAAAAGAAAACAACAAGGTCACAGAAAAGCATACTTAGAGATGAGCTTGCTTTTGTTCACTTTAGGATTTCTACCCTAGAAACAACTCTCGAGGATATTCAAGTTCATCGGAATCTTCTTCAATCTGAAAACTTCGATCATCAAGCTACAATCCTTGTCGTTTGTTACTTTATTATAGAATCCTACTACGAGATACGTAGCATAAGTATCAACTCTTTTAGAGTTTCATATGTAAAGTTATCCATGAAATAATAAAGTAATAATTCCGTTACATCTTGTTATCTGATGATATCAAAATTCGACATCGTTTGTCAAATTTCATTAATTCTATTATGTTCAACTCTGAATACTCTCCTCATACCTTTGCAATATAAATTTTCATCCTCGATTATATGGGCGTTAGTACAATCAACATCTCAATATTATCTAATCATTCATGATCATATCCTTTTCTACACATTACCATATCGTGTTTTTATGCTTAGGTAAGACGATTTATGATCATCTTATTGAAATGAATTAGGATGCTTCTTCATTTGAATAACGAAATTTTAAATCTTCGAACTATGAGTTTATAAATTTTCAGTTACAAGGAGTTGAACGATTCTTTTTGTAAGTGACAAATTATAAATAAGTAGGCTTTAAGTATATAACATATGTACAAGCAAGTTTCTTTAATTCCTTAAACATTATCATTATTACCTTCATTATCATTATTACCTTCATCGTCTGTTCATTTCAAAATCTGTATCTCACGTGATTAGCAACTTTCTTATAAATTCATAATCATTCCTTGACATCACTCATTCCATGATCTCCGTATTCTAAAATTCTCTGTTATATTCTACAACGTAATAACAAGGAAACACACATGAATCTATACAATGTCAAATGATTTCAATACCACTAGGTATGAAAATTTTGACAAAGACTTGTGATAGCATTCTTATTCGATGTTGACTTTTAAAGGTTAATGTATAACGATTCTTTACGATCAGAGTAGCGCAGCAGAAGCGTGGTAGGCTCATAACCTACAGGTTCCGTAAATCGAAGTATTCCATCCACTCAGGTTCTATCAGGATCTGGAAAAATTCTATTGGCTGTCATCAAAAGGTGTGGTCTTAGAAATAAGTAGACGTGTGAAAGGAGGTAATTATAATTATGGTGCGCAACATAATTATAAATGCATCACACACGTGAACTTGTGACCTTGATTAGCCTAACTTAAATTCATGCCCAGTACTTACAACTATTCACTACAACTTTCAATTAAATCTCGGGACGAGATTTCTGTAAGGGGTGGAGACTATAACAACCTAAGAATTTTCATCAAATGCAAAACTTATTTTACTATTATCACAATCGTACAGGGAAATTTTTTGCTTTATTACATTACTTGCATTGTCAATATCTTAATATATAATGTAACTTGCATAACTAAAGTAGACGAGCTCACGCAACCTATCTATGGCAATCCTATCTTCATATATGTCAAGCAAACATCATAACATGTCAAGTCAATATCATCATATCCTTTTTACACAGTACATTATTCCTGTAATGTACTATTCGTAACGTTATATCAAAATGGGCTTTAAACCGTTATCGTATACCTCTAAACCCTAATTCTATGAGTGAATGTACAAGCTACTAAAGCATATGTACAAGTAATATAACATCTCATTTGAAATATAAAATCTCTTCAAATCAAAGTACAAGTCCTTAAAAGCTCAATATACAAGTCATTAAGCATGACATCCAAAATAGCCATTTTACCTCCGTTTTCATTCTAGTTTCTTCACCACTACTTTTGTTCAAGCTACTACACTCAATATACAATGTGTAAACCCTAATTATTCTATTCATAAGCTTTCATACATCTTTTTACACTTAAAACCCAAATTCAAAAGTCAGAAACCCTAACCCGAGCTAAATACTAAACCATGACCCGTTTCTTCGTTTTTATCCATCATAAACCTAAACCAACTCTCAAATAAGTTGTAATAACATAAATTACAACATTATCAATCACATTCCATCATCATTTCACCATATTAACAACAATGTACAAGAAATAAATCTAGAAAACCCTAATTGTGCCCTAATTGAAACTTTCAACCCGTTTACTCATTTTCGACCCATTTTAACCCAAACCACCAATAAACTTTTGAATATAATCCTTAATATTAGTCTTAGGATCAGTAAACTATAATTCTTAATCAAATATATATGAATTACAAGCTTGAAAACCCTAAATAAACCCTAATGAACCCGAAACCCAGTTTCTTTCATTTTTGACACCATTTTAACGAATCTGTTATAGAGTGGCAGAACACGCACTCCTGTTAAGCAGTCGAAACAAGCACCTCTCATCAAATATCTTCATTTATTTTTGATTAAAAAGCTTCACATGGTCTCTTGTATCTTCTTTCTTAGCCGCGGCATACAATGAAGAAGACAACACATCAAAGCTACTTCCTAGCTTATACAACTCATACACTAGCTTCTCCTCTTCACCCTCTAGCCCTTACACATGTCCTAGATCAGATCATAAGCTTTCCTTGGCCACCAAGTTCATTTCAAGTATAAATAGAGCCATAAACCTCTCATTGTAACTCATCCCCCACTTCCTCCTCTATAACCCATCATAGCAGCAATACTTTGCTCAATATGAATTCTAAGAGATCCTAAGAAGTCCTAAGAACATAATTGAAACAAAATAAACCAAGAAAAGAAGCCCGGGAGTCGTTATTCTAGGCGTACGAAGCTAAAAGTCCTGATTTCAACCCATTTTCAAGCTATAAGCTCAAACCCAGGTTCTATCATCTTCATACCTGCTAATACACCCTTATAAGGTTCATATGATCCTAAATAAACTCTTGTTAAAGTTTCATAACTCAATTCATGCTCAATTTCCATTTTGATCCAAAACCGTACACCCGAAACCCTAATTTTATGTTTTTCATAAAACTAAATGTTATAATAGTTAAATATTGTTATAATCTATCCTAGCATTCTTAACTAATTTTAAAATAACTACTTTATTGATTAATGAAGGAATTTGAACTTAAAACCCGCGCGTTTACATTTTGAGACCCTAATTTAACCCGTTTTGCTTCCTAGCTTAACGAATCGTTAATTTGAACTTTTGTTAAGTTAAAACTTCATATTTTAGCTTATATTAATAGGATATAACTTGTAAATATCTTTTGAAATGTTAAAAGTAAGCTTGCATGGCAATTCGGACTTGTTTTGTAAACATTATCCATGTAAAAGGGTATATATCGTAACTTTTTGAAATTAATAACTAGAAGGGCTAAATATGTCATTTGATCAAAGTTATAACTATAGGGGTCTATTATGTCACTTTACAAAGTACAAAGTTTACTTGGTATATCTTTTAAAGTTGAAGGACCAAAGTCGTAAAAGTGCAAACTCCAAGGGTATATTCTGCCACTTTTCAAACTCAAGGGTCTAAAATGTAACATTTTGAAAAAGTATAAAAATGTATTCAAAACATTACCAGACATAACTTTAATTAACGCTTGACGTGCTTAACAATTCCAGATATTGAATAAAACGCTTAAAACCGATCATCCAGAAGCTATATCGTATCACAATACTAGGGAGCTTATATTAAGAGGTTTCATTTGGTATACGTTTCTGACTGAGTTGTTGGGTTTACGATTTAAGGCCATAGCTCCTCAAATGTTTACTGAAATGACTTTGAATTATGTGGCCCGAACGGTGATACAAATAATTCCAAACTCTTCAATAAAACTCATAACTCTAAAACAAGTTCTAAAGTACAATCTTTCTTTTAAGACTTGTGTTAAACCGGATAGGTAACCAAAACAACAACATATATTTGGATTTGAATTGTGTATATGGCATAGTACTTACACCGAGGGCCATTATTTCTATATATATATATATATATTTTATATTCTATATATATTCTTTATATATATATATATATATATATATATATATATATATATATATATATATATATATATATAGATATACCATTTTGGGTATATATATATATACACTAGTCAGTTTGTGTGCCATGACCTTAGACCAGACAAGACCAAACAGACCAAACAAGGCATTAACGGGATAATACATTATTACTATAATAATTGTATTCGTTGCAATTATTACTAATAACGAGTGTATAATAACAATATCGTTTTTCATAATAATTATGTTTATTCAATTATTACACTATGACTTGTATTCAAATTGTTCATATCAAACCTATGAATTTCACTCAACCATTGTGTTGGCCTTTTTAGCATGTTTATCTCAGGTAATTGAGCAACTTGTGGCATGGAGTGGCATGAACTTGAAAATGGCTGAACTGTTATCATTCAAACATGATGTTTTAGATTTTGGAACCTGCATTTTGTAAAAACTCTGATTATAATGAATGATTATAATGAATGATCTTATCACAATTTGAGCACAATCTACGGAATAATCTGATCCGGTATTATAACTTGTTCCTGCATCATTTATCTGTAGAATAATGCATAGATAAGTTGTAACGCCCCGACCCAAAAGGGTAGAAGTATTACAAATATGGTGTGACATCAAAAGCATTCATAATCATAACACAAGCAATTGGAAGCACTAGAGTAAGTTTTCCCTGGAGAGGCCGGGACATAATCCGGAGAAGCCGGGGGAACATAGTTTGGGAAATTGGAAGAAAAGGCATCCTCCAAATTGGCAGTAGGATGGTCGGGGGAAGACATCGTTCTGCTTAACAACCCAGCAGTAAATAACATAAGTTATTTATTTAGTAATATAATAGTTATGTAACTTTACATACCATTCCGGGAGATATAGCGGCACGGAGGACTTTCTTGGATGGAAAAAGAAAAGTAGTTATAGTTAAGGTTTTAACCTTGTTCTCTATAACGTTGGCTCTTGATACCAAATCTGTAACACCCCCATTTTTACATATAGCAGCAGAAGCTAATCGGGGGTATTACTTTAAGGTACAACAGTCATAATCATAGAAAACGAATCAAAAAGTGTCGTTTTTGAAAATAAGTTATCATTCATTATTTCTTCAGAGTTTTTACAAACGAGAGGTTCCCAAAATCTATACAATAAAGTTTGAATGATAACGGTTTTTCCATCTTCATGTCCTCGCCACTCCGTGCCATTAGTTACCTGAGATAAAACATGCTAAAAAGTCAACACAAAGGTTGAGTGAATCCATAGGTTTAAGTAATATAATTTGAATGCAAATGTGATATTTGGGTTACGTTGATATACACCCAATATTGAAAACATAATTTATTATTGCCATTAGCTCATGAATCCGAAGCCTTGGGGTATGGTGATACGTTATAGCCCCTACGGGTATCTTTGCCAAAATACCCGCGTAATTTCTAATGATGTGCAATTGGTTACACGTAACTGGGTACACCAACGGAGAGTCCAGCCCAAATAGATCTATTCACATCATTCGCGCTTACTACGGAGAGTAATTAACGGTTCATGATTATGGGGACTTAAAGGCAAAGCAGTTACTTAGGCAATAGTAAATTGAAATAGCATACAGAAATAATTGCATTCATGTTTATAGCATGTATCCCCCTCGCGGGTTTATAAAACATTTGAAATATTGAAATGCGAGGCTATGAACTCACCTGAACAGTTATAATTGATAGCATTGTAATAAGAAATGAATAGTACGGCTTTTTCACAGGGGGGCAACCCTGGGGTATATAAATTATGTCAAGTCTTAGTTTGATTGAATATGTAAGATTTTACATCGATGTCGGTTTTGATATTAAAATTATCATAACACCGTTCGGGCCATCATAATTCAGAAGTCATTCAGTAAACGTTTGAGGAGCTAGGGCACTTTAAATCGTAAACCCAACAACTCAGTCAGAACGTAATACCAAGATGAAACTCCTTAATATGAAGCTCCCTAGTATTGTGGTATGATATGAATCCGGGACATGATTTTTGAAAGCACATCGATGATGAATGATATAAGGATTAGAACATAAGCAGTTTTAAGCATTTTATTCAATATCTGGAGATGTTAAGCACGAGAAGCGTTAATTAAAGTTATGTCATATAATGTTTTGGATATGATTTTATACTTTTTCAAAATGTTACATTTTAGACCCTGGGGTTTGGAAAATTGCAAATAGACCCTTGGGGTTTGCATTTTTACGACTTTGGTCCTTCAACTTTTATTGATATACAAAATAAACCTTGGACTTTGGAAAGTGACATAAATGATCCCTGAAGTTATAACTTTGATAAAATGACACTTTTAGTCCTTTTAGTTATAAGTTTCTAAAAATTACGATATATACCCCTTGCATGGATTATAATTACAAAACATGTCCAAATTGCCATGCAAGCTTATTTTAACATTTCAATAGACATTTATAAGTTATAATAAACTAAAATATGAAGATTTAACACAACATAAGTTTAATTTAACGATTCGTTAAGCTAAAAGGTAAAACGGGTCAAATTAGGGTTTTAAAATGAAAACGCACGGGTTTTAAGGTCAAATTCTCTTATAACTTATCAAAGTACTTATTTTAACATTATAATAGCTTATTAGGATTGATTATAACAAAAGTTTACAAGTTTAACCCATAGTTTAAGTAAAAACATGAAATTAGGGTTTCGGGTGTACGGTTTTGGATCAAAAAGGCATAACACTTAGGTTTTTGAGTTCAAAGCTTTATATTATGATTTATCAAGATCATATGAACATTAAAACATTACATGAGAAGATTATAAGCTTAGAGAACCTGGTTTAAGCTTATGGCTTCAGAATGGGTTGAAATTGAGGCTTTCAGCTTCGTATGGCTAGAGTAACGACTCTCGGGCTTTGTTTTCTTCTGTTTCTTTTGCTTCCTTTCTAAACTTGAGCCTTTATTAAGATCACTTAGGAATCTATTAGAGCAAATTATTTCCTTTCTATGTAAGGATATAGAGAGAACTGGGGAATGAAGAAATAAGAAGTGTTATGGTTGCTATTTATAGGTAAAAATGACCCCTGAGCGCAAGATACTTGTAGATCTGGTTATGACACATAGTAGGAGGTCTAGAGGGTGATGAGGAGGGTCTATAGGATGTGTTGGTTAAGCTAGAAACTAGCTTGGATGAGGTGTTTACCCCATTGCATGCCGCGGCTAAACAAGAAGAAAAAGGAAGACCATGTGCCATTTTTAAACTATATAAGGTAAAGATATTTGTGTGAGGTACATGTAAGCTGCTTAGGAATGAAGTAGCTTAGTCATGGAGGTGCTTGGTTGCAAGAAAAATAGTTAAAATGGGTCATTTTGCAAGGGTTTGTATTTCGGGTTCATTTAGGGTTCATAAGGGTTCGGGTTGAGTGTTTCCTAGCTGTAATTTCACTTACATTTGATTAGGAATGATTTTTACTGATCCTAAGGCTTATATTAAGTTTATAATCAAAAGTTGAGAGGTGGTTTGGGTTAAATGGGTAGAAAATGCATAAACGGTTCAAAATTACAAATAGGAGCCACACTTATGGTTTTTCTGGATTTCGTTTCGTGTATAAATTGAAGTTGAATGATGAAATGATAATGGATTATGATTGAGAATGTTGTAATTTATGTTATTATAACTTATTTAAGTATTGGTTTAGGTTTACAATGGATAAAAACAAAGAAACGAGTCATGGTTCAGAAACTAGCTCGGTTTTAGGGTTTAGGGTTTTGAATTAGGGTTTTGAGTATAAAAAGATGTATGAAAGCTTATGAATAGAATATTAGGTTTACACATTGGAAAATGAGTGTAGTAGCTTGCTCCAAGTGTGTGAAGAAATTTTAGAAAATGAAAACGAGGTAAAACAAGCTATTTTTTAGAGATTCATGCTTAATGACTTTTGTACATTAAGCTTTTAAGACTTTGTACTTTGACTTATGGAGAATTTTATATTTCAACATTACATGTTATTTTAACTTGTACGGTATGCTTTAGTAGCTTGTGCCATTTTTACTTTAATGTTTAATCTTCTACCAAATTAGGGTTTTAGAGATAACCTATAAGTTTAAAGCCCGTTTTGATAAATGTTGATAATTTTGATACCTCATATGATAATGAAACTTTGTAATAATGGTAGTGTGATATTGACTTGATAATATTATGATGATTGCTTGACATATACGATGATCGGATTGCTTTATGTAGGTTGTCCGAGTCCGTTAACTTAAGTTATGCAGGATATATTACATATTGAGATATTGGCAAAGTAATGTAATGTAATAAAGCAAAAACTTTCCCTGAAAAAAAGGTGGTTCATATATAACTGATAGATTGTAACACATCTAACTTAATAGTAATGGATAATTTACATTTAGGAAAACTATGAAGTTTATAGTAAACGAGTTTGCCATTAAAGGTAACCACTTGACCCTTGTCAAAGGAAACTAATTTGATGGTAGAACCAAAACCGATCCTTATAAATACATTCATGAATTCCTCGAAATCTGCGATATGTTTAAATACAGAGATACTGAAAATCAAGCTGTCCGCCTAATGATGTTTCCCCTATCACTCACTGGAGAAGAAAAAACATGGCTGAACGAACTCAACAAAGGAACTATTGAAACGTGAGATGAACTTCGAACTGCTTTCATTAGCCCATTCTTTCCCCCAACTCTTTTTGACCTACTCCTCGAAGAAATCCGTGCCTTTTCTCAACATGAAAACGAATCTCTGAACGACGCTTGGCTTCGTATGAAAGAAATGCTCCGAAATTGCCATGGTCATAACCTTTCCAAAGGTAATATTATCAAAATCTTTTATCATGGTCTTAACGAAATAACCCAAAAAGTTATGAATGCCATAACTGTTGGTATTTTCCTCTATAAAACGCCAAATCAAGCTTGTCGGCTTCTCGAAGATAAATTCTTACTCAAGCTCGATTGGGCTAAAAATCAAAAAACCAAATCATCTCTTAAAAACACTGCTGCTTTCGCCGATGAAGGTAATGGTAATTCTGATACTAATAAAATTATGGCCCAAATGGATGCCATGACCATAAAAATGGATGCTTAGTACATAGAACTCCAATCTCGTGCTAAACAACCAGCATCCGATCTGACGATGATGTCATACACGTGTCCCCGTAAAAAGAAGCTAAATGTCTGCAAACCCTACCGAAAACTTGTTTTTACAATGATTACCGTGACCGAGACTCGAATCGGATAATTGGAGTTTTAAGGAGCGGTACGAAGATTACAGTCAAGGCAACACCTATCTTATACTGATGATAAACCTTACATCTTTAGAAACAATTCAATGGAATTCATGAAGTCTCAGAGCAATCAACCAATGCCTTGTCAAAGAAACAACTCATGGCCCACAATACTACAACTTGAAACAATACCAAAAATCAACAAGCTTCAATCCAGAATCTAAAACTAGATTCGACAGCCTTGCTGACAAGCAATCTTGATAGCCAGAGGCATCTTCCTAAACCAATCAAAATATGCTTCTGAAATTATTAAAAAATATGGTTTGCTAACTAGTGATTCTGTAGACACACCTGTGGTGGAAAAGAATAAACTGGATGAAGATCTACAGGGGACACCAGTTGATGCTACACTTTACCGTGGCATGATTGGATCCCTCATGTATTTGACGTCCAGTAGACCTGACCTTATTTATGCAGTCTGCTTATGTGCCCGGTATCAGGAAAATCCTACCGAAAAGCACTTAAATGCGGTTAAACGGATCTTTCGATACCTAAAGGGAACCTGTTGGGAGTTAAGTACTCTAGACTTAATTCTGTTAGTAATACAGTTAGTTCTGCTAGTACACATGTTAGTACTGGTAGAAGAGTTAGCATAGTTAGTACTGGTAGTGTATTATAGTTAATACTGTCAGTATAAAGATGTTAATACTGATCTTCTTAGCATTGTTGATTAGTTTCCGCATAATCAATAGTGTTCAATCAGTGTTTCATTATTGTTGCTTTGGATTTATCTAAAGTAACAAACCCTTTGCAAGCTAAAGGTTCAAGATCTATTCAGTAAGGGATCCAACTAGTGGTATCAGAGCTTGTGTGGAAACTCTAAATAAGAAGAACTCCATTATTTGAAGCAGATTTACAATCAAACCAGTAAGATGGCAGAATAAGACTCTCCTCCACCAACTATAACAGCAATGAAAATTCGTATCATCAAGAAGGGAGAATATGATATTTGGAGCATAAGAATGCGACACTATATCTGTCACACAGATCATAACCTATGGGATATAATTGTCGATGGATATCTCCAAGAAGAGGCTGCACCAGCAGGAGAACAACCTGGTCCTCCTGCTCCTAAGACTGCCAAACAACTGACTGCCAAAAGGAATCAGGAAAGAGTTAAGAGCATCTTGTTGTTAGCAATACCTGATGAATATCTCCTTAAGTTTCATAATGTTCCAGATGCTAAATCTCTCTGGACTGCAATCAAATCAAGGTTTGGAGAAAATAATGAATCCAAAAAGATGTAGAGGAATGTTTTAAAACATCAATTTGAAAACTTTACCACTGCACCAAATGAAAGTCTGGATAAGGCTTATGATAGGTTCTAAAAACTCATAAGTCAATTGGAGGTTCATGCTGCTCCAGTATCAAAGGAAGATATCAACCAAAAGTTTCTAAGAAGTCTTCCTCCTTTATGAAGTCAAATTGCTTTAATCACGAGAAATAAGCCAGACATAGACCAGACTGATATTGATGATCTCTACAACAACCTTAGGGTATATGAAGATGAGATGAAAAGGTCTTTAAGTTCCACATCTAATTCTTAGAACTTGGTTTTCTTTCCTCTGAGAATACAAGCAGCACTAATGAAGTTAGTCCTGCCAGTGGAAATTTTGGAGTTAATACTGCTAGAGGAACTAGTTCATCAAGTCAGGTTTCATCTACTCCAGGTGTTGATGAAGTAGTATGCTCTTCTTTGCATAACAGATAACCAGTCCTTCACTTGATAATGAGGATTTGCAGCAGATTGATCAAGATGACTTGGAAGAATTAGATATTAGATGGCAAGTAGCCATGTTGACTGTTAGGGTGCAGAGATTCATTCAGAAGACATGAAGGAACTTGGATTTCAAAGGAAAACAACCTGTTACCTTTGATAAGTTAAAAGTTAAGTGTTACAACTGTTACAGGAAAGGGCACTTTG
>BQNB010083602.1:0-28994 GCA_026074375.1 Tanacetum coccineum | reverse complement strand
GCCAAGCTACACAAATTGTGTCTTTGCTTTTGAATTTAAAGAATTATTTTTTTGTCTGATTATTTTTTTTGTCAGATAATCAACGTTAGCAATTTGGAGGACTGTGACATTGAATCAACACCTAAGCCCATTGACGTAGTGTTCCTTAATTGCAAGGACCAGATAACAAGACGGGGCGCAATCACCAATTAGATACAACCCGTGTGCATCGCACGGGTCTGAATGCCTCGTTTGAAAAAATTTAAGACTTTCTGAGTAAGTATGTTTTATATTACATACCTCTCATTTCGTATACAAATTTTATATACATTGAAAACTCGCACACTTTGTTACAAGTGACTTTTGTTCATCCGGTTATAGATTTATACTCCTAAAACCTTTACATAAAAGTAAGAGGCCCGATTTCAACTTTGAATTAGAAAGTATATTTTGACCTCAAAGGACTTATTTTGATATAGAAATTTGTTTATTCATTTCTGCTAGGGTGAAAGCTATAGATACGCAATATAGTATTTTCAAAAGATCAAAATACGTAACCAACTAATTTTTTTACCAGTATTCTCAAAATGCTTTCAAATTTTGATCGATATATGTAATGTAACCTGCTACTAGCAGGTTACCAGGTTACCACTTCGAAAATTAACATGAATGGTCCCTGTGGCTTACGTTGACTTTCACTTTTAGTCCGTTGACCTTTTTTTCACTTAGAATTTTTTTTACTTTTTTTTCACTTAAATTTTTTAACTTAATTTTTTTTACTTTTTTTTCCTTAAATTTTTTTTTCACTTTTACACTCTTTTTTTTTTACTTTTTCATTTTTTATACAATAATTTTTTTACCACTTAGAAAAATGACACTAATTTTTTTTACACTTATTATACTTTTATTTTACGCAACTTATAGGAAAAAATTATACGTTTATAAATTTTTATAAATTTTTTCCTATATTTTTTTTAAGTTGCGTAAAATAAAAGTATAATAAGTGTAAAAAAAATTAGTGTCATTTTTCTAAGTGGTAAAAAAAATTGTATAAAAAATGAAAAAGTAAAAAAAAAAAAGAGTGCAAAAGTGAAAAAAAAATTAAGGAAAAAAAGGTGAAAAAATTAAGTGAAAAAAAAAGTTAAAAAATTTAAGTGAAAAAAAAATTAAGGAAAAAAAAGTAAAAAAAAAATTCTAAACTAAAAGTGAAAGTCAACGTAAGCCCACCCAAGGGGAACCCTATTCAATTTTAATTTTCGAAGTGGTAAACCCGGTAACCTACAACAGTTACATTACATATATCGATCAAAATTTGAAAGGTAAAAAAATTAGTTGGTTACGTATTTTAGTCTTTTGAAAATACTATATAACAATTAGTGTGGGTCGTTAGGGCCCTAAGGGTCGTTAAGCGCTACAAGAAAAAAAATAAAAATTCAATGAACAGTACATTTAGTGTATATTAACAGTAACTTTAGCAGTAACGACCGTTAATTTTTTTTCTTAACTTTAATATTAAAAAAATTTATTTCAACACAAATTTTACGTAATTGGTCCTTTTATCCTTGGGGTTATCAAGTTATGATAATAGTCTCTGAGATTATCCGTCGGTTGCAAAGTTATTCCTTAACGTAAAACCTCGCAATAATCGTAAAACGACACAATACGCAAACACCCCGCAATAATCATTCAAGGGTATGCAACCGTGGCCGCGCCACTAACGGATCTCCTACGAAAGGACGGTTTTAAATAGGGGGAGAAGGAGGCTTTAGCATTTGAGACGCTGAAAGCCCGGTTGTCCACAACGCCATTGTTGAGCTTGCCATATTTCGACCATCAATTTGTTATTGAGGCGGATGCGTCGGATGATGGGGTAGGGGCGGTGTTGATCCAAAATGCTCGACCCATTAGTTTTTTCAGCCATAAGCTTGGACCTCGGATGCGTGTGGCTGCCACTTACCAAAAAGAGTTGTTTGCTATTGTGGAGACGATTTATAAATGGCGGCAATACTTGATGGGCAGTTTACGATACGTACGGACCACAAAAGCATAAAAGAGCTTATGCAACAGGTCATTCTTACTCCGCTCTAACAGAAATATGTGCGAAAGTTAATGGGATTTGATTTTTCTATCGAATATAAGGCGGGCGTGGCCAATTAGGCCGCGGATGCTCTGTCAAGGATGTTTGAAGAGGACGAGTAGGTCATGGCTGCTTTCATGGCTTTAAGTCAACCGGTGCTTGGGTTTCTTGATCACTTAAGGAAAGAAAACGAGTGTCTAGAGGAGTTAAAAAGTTTACACCAGCAATTGGACAGAGGAGATGGGCCACTAGGCTTTCGACATGAGAATGGATTGTTGATTTATCAAGACCGTTACTATTTGGGGAACGAGTCAAAACTTAAATTGTTACTCTTAAGGGAATTTCATGAAACTCCTAGCATGGGGCATGGTGGAATCAAAAAGATGATGGTGGGTTTGGCTGCTTTATTCTATTAGACTGGGATGCGTAAGTCGGTGGAAGACTTTATTAAACAGTGTCTTATCTGTCAGCAAACGAAGTACTCGACTCAAGCTCTTAGTGGATACTTGCAACCTTTGCCTACGGCTGTATGGGAGGATGTGTCTATGGACTTTATCACAGGTTTACTCATGTCCAAAGGATTCACGGTTATTCTGGTTGTGGTAGATCGTTTCACAAAGTATGCACATTTTAGAACGTTACCCACGGGGTTCAATGCTCATAAGGTTGCTGAAGTATTTTTGGAAATTGTCATTAAACATCATGGATTACCTAAAACCATCATGTCAGACCGTGACCTTATTTTTGTTAGCCAGTTTTGGAAATAGTTATTTCATTTGAGTAGGACGCAGTTGAACCATAGTACGGCTTATCACCCGCAAACGGATGGGCAAACCGAGGTTGTTTAGCCTTGGGGTTGGAGCAGTATTTTGGGCCATGGTGTCATAACACGGACCACCACATTGGGCCCGGCTGTACCATGGGGAGGTGTATGTTATATTACTTGCTATCCGTAGTATTAAGATGTCACATTTTCAAGCATTATATGGAAGAATACCGTTGACGGTCGTTCCATATCCGTCGGGTGCTTCTAAAGTGGCGGTTGTAGAGGACTTGCTAGTGGAGTGAGATGAGTTGTTGAGACAACTCAAAAGTAATTTTTTGGCAGCCAAGGAACGTATGGAACTGAAGGCCTATATAAAAGGATGTCGGGAAATCGAATTTCAGGTGGGTGATATGGTACTTGTTAAGCTACAACCGTATCGGCAGCTGAAATTAGCTAAACGGCTTTCTAACAAGCTAGCTAAAAGGTATTATGGTCCGTATGAAGTGGTGGAACGTATCGGTAAGGTGGCTTATCGTTTTGCCCTTCCTGCTACGAGTAAGATACATCCTGTATTTCACGTGTCCATTCTTAAAGCTTTCTTAGGAAAAAGGGATGAGGCTGTGACTGAATTAACTGAAGAAGTTCAAGATGGTCGGCCTAGGGAGCAACCCGTAGCCATTTGTGATTTGCGTGAAGTGTTGCAGAATGGGAAAGCAAGTCGACAGGTTTTGGTACAGTGGGATAACGGGTCACCTGAAGAAGCTACCTGGGAATGTTTGTCAGATTTTCAAAATGCTTACCCAGATTATAACCTTGGGGACAAGGTTGTTTTTGAAGAAAGGGGAAATGTTATGCCTGTGGTGCAACGTTCGGTTCGGGTCAGCAGGAGGAAAAGGAACGCGCCTAGTTGGCAGCAAGACTTCGTGATGGGTTAGGATAAACATCACAACTATCTTTTGTTTAGGATAAATGTTTAGGAGACGTGTTTAGGATAAGTACTTCGTGTTGGTTTAGGATTATCTCTTTATGAGTATTTAAACTCATCGTATCAATGCAATCAGTAAGTTTTGTCAAGAAAATTATGTCTTCTTCTCTAATTGCTTAAGGAGTTCGCACCCGCTTAAAGTGGTGCTATCGTTGGTACGAGGAGATCGTATCACCCAAACCCTCTATTTATAATAAAACAATGTGTACTGGTTACGAAAAATTGAAAAATTAAAAATTTGTCGGTTGAAATTTTGAAAATTAATAAGTTTTATGTATAATAAATGGTATTGGTACAATGGTACTACAGTAGTAAAGGTATAATAAATGGTATTGGTATAATAGTACTACTAACCCACCGGCCTCTACCACTAGTTTTGCCTGCGAATTGCAAAAAAATCATTAAAAAATGTGGCCTTAGTCCTCTAAAACATGTAATATCACTGTGATTTTATCACATGCATGTCACTCCTACAAGACTTGTCATTGTATGACTGTTTTGTAATATCACATGCTATCTTTTTTTCTAAAAAACCCGAATCACAACCCGGTTCGGTTTTGAACCAACCGGTTTTAAATCTATGGAGTTCAAAAATCATGAACCGGTTCATAAACCGGCGGTTCAGTCTGGGTATAACAGGTTTAAAAAAAACCGGTTACGGTTTTTTTCCAGTTCCGTTCATAAACCGTTTTTTCCCCACCTCTAGATGTAGTGTATACAAGCTTGGGTGTAGAACCAATTAAAACTATATGTCGTTTTTTTAAAAACATAAAAACCCAAGTTGACTACGTCTTTCTCTATAGCTGAAGCAAATCAAGTCGTTACTTAGGCTACCCACAACAGTGACCCCAACGACCGTCAATTTTCTGTCACATCAGCTTTCTCTCTCCGACGACTTACAGACGACTTTTTATCGCAACAAGGCAACCGACATCCTTTTTTTAACAACAAAATTAAATTTCATTTTATGTAAAAAAATAATAACAAATGTGTACTAAATAAAAAGAAAAAATATAGACCATCAGTATAAGAAGTTGGAGTTTTTTTTTTGCTTGAAGCATTCCCTGAGTGATTAACAGTTTCTTTTAGCTCCATCACTACAAACATTTTTATTATTATTTCTACCCAAATTTTATAAAAAAATAATTTTGAATCAAATATAAGGGTTTTATTATATACTTTTCCACAGGTGTTGGTTGATTACTTATTATGTGAGGTCCTACTACTTAAAGTGGAAGAATTGTTTGATACAATTTATTTCTCTTTAATGTTGTATCAGAGTCTTTGATAACGGACATAGTATCTCATTAACCCACTCCAACTACCTTGTTCAACCACCTCTTTAATACCTCTTCATAATCCATCATTTTGAGACACACACACACTCCTTGAAACAAACAAAAAAACAATTTCCTCAAACGAGCTCTTTTGTGTAACTCCTTTCACCCAAGACGAGCTCTTTTGTGAACCACAAAAGTCGTTGTATGGGAGGTGACTTAGGCTCACCCTTTAAAAGACAAGAAAAATGTGAGTGCACACATTAATCTAAGTTAACATTGTTGAAAATATAAAAAAAAGGAAAAACGCTCCTGGTTTTAGAAAAAGCGGCATGCCTTCTTGAAGAAGATGAAGTATAGGATGCCAATGCGGGTAATAGTGGTTTGATGTAGGTTAAACGACCAATATACGTTAGGATTAGATGAAGCCTGTGAACAACTTTCCACTATTATTCGAACCTCACTTGGTAAACTACTTTACTTTCATTATAAAAAAAAGTTAGGTTTAGCTGAAATGATATGTGATGACGTATAGTACGTATAACAGGCCCAGAGGCCTGGACTATACTAACCACATGCGGACCCTGGCCTTGGCCCGGATATGGCAACATTAATTAGCATTAATGTGATTAGTCAACATTAATCAGCATTAATGTGATTAGTCAACATTAATTAGCATTTAATGTGATTAGTCAACTTCTAATCAGCATTATAGTGATTAGTCAACATTCAATTTCAGCATTGATGTGATTAGTCATCATTCTTTTGTGTAACTCTTTACCACAAGACGACCTCTTTTGTGAGCCACAAACGTCATTGTACGGGAGGTTACTATGACCGACCAAGATGACTCAGGGGCAGATCTACTTGGCAAATTATTGCTAGTGTAAAATGTTGGTTTGTGGTCGTTACGCGTAACGTTTATATTGCTAGAAATACGTGAGCCTATTAGGGGCATACACGGATAGACGAAGAGTACGTTTATCACACGTAATTAATATATTTTGTATATTTATTAATTATATTAATATTGATATGTTTTACGACATAATATATGGTCGTTAATTATACCGTTAGTCGCTATAATTAACTAATAAACATTAATTAATAAGTAAGGGACTTATTAGTTTGAAAACCAAAACTCGTGGGGTTGATGGAAAGAAGGAGGCCATGGAAGGGACTAGAAGGGGATGAGAGTGTAGATTTACAAAAGATGAGGAGGTGATGGACTAAACTTGAAGGACCAGTTTAGTTGCTATATAAACACACCATTGGTTCTCTTCTTCGTGAATACACACGACACAAATTAAAACAATATCGAAAACCCTAACTTTTGGTTTATCTTCCTCCTATTCGTAGATGAGAATGAATACAATATTCATGCATGTCATTACGTATGACATTCTATTCATTCCATTCAAATCATGCATATCACATACATACTATATGCATGCGAACTCTGACTGTTTTCCCTTTTTTACTACGATCATCAGAATAGGAACCTGGGGGTTTTCTTTGGATCATGTTTAATCAAGAATACCAAACCCTAGTTTGTTTGTGGTGTTAATTGCTCACTCTGTTGTAGTTGTGCAGACATACCATGAGACCATACCATGAAGACGGTAATTTAACCGTTATTTAACAATCAAGATCTCGTGCTAGTTTATTGATTTAACTCAATAAACAAAAGGTTAGTAAATTACGTTGTTTAATATATGTGTTAATCTATAATATCAAACTAGATCTAATCCGCTACGTACTCGTAGTTAATGGTTAACTAGTTTATAAAATCCCAACATAAAAAGATTTGTAATTTTTCAAAAGTAACCACAAAAGACACTAAATATATATGAGTGCACACCTTAATCTATGTTAACATTGTTGAAAAGATAAAAAAGAAAAAACAGAAAAACGCTCCTGGTTTTAGAAAAATGCCTTCTTGAAGAAGATGAAGTATAGGATGCGGGATTAGATGAAGCATGTGAACAGCTTTCCATTGTTACTCGAACCTCCCATGGTAAACTACTTTACTTTTATTATAAAAAAAGTTAGGTTTAGTTGAAATGATATGCTATAACTTTTTCTAGATTTGTAATTAGTAACCTTATGTGCTTATGTCGAGACTTTTGGGCTTATGTAAATTTATCATATCATAATAAACTTGTATCAGCCTACAAGTCTCAAAATAAGCCGGAGCTTATGAAATATAAGCCGAGAAGCAAATAAGCCTACACATAAGCTTAAACAAACACCCCCTTATATATTTACCAGTTGTTGACATACTTACGTGCAAGATATCAGGATTAGGGTAAAATGGTAAAAATTGTAGTAACTTATAACTAATTTTTGAAAGTGGAGGAGGGTCATAATAAAACAGATTTCAAGTATGTAGAAAACAAATCGGATATAAGGAGAGTCAGAAAACATAGTATAGCATCTAACTATCTGAGATGGATATTTACATGTTACTGTAGTTGGATATCTTACATACAATTACCACGATGGGACTGAATCCCAGTGAAATCATTAATGGGTTACAAGAAAGCAAGTAACAAGGTAATTTGAAAAACTCAATATTGTCAATGTATAATATGTTGAGTTTTTTTTGTTAGTATGCTTGTTTCATTAGACCAAGCTACTTTCTTGTGCATTGGAGACTTTGGGATATACGTAGTTTATTTATATATGCTAAGCAACTTACCTAATAACTGTAAGCCATCAATGTTTTGATAGATAGTATCAGCAGGTGAAAATCATTTCATTTTGTTGGGTTTTTACATCTATTTAACCATTAAATATATCACGAGTACGCAGCGAAATAAATACACACGTATAGAATATGTAATTAACAAAGGGATCAAGAAGTGTGTACCTTTTAGCAATAAATGAAACCACCTTCTTGAATATACGCGTGTGTATAAATAGAATACCACGCAAACTAATAAAGTTATCAAAGTAGATAACCAAATATATTTGAGTTTTTCTGATGTATTAATGTGAGTCATCATATCTGATTGACAATTGCAATTGACAAAGTTTGCTGAGGAGCTATGAACGAAACAAAACATTGGCTCCAAATCGCTTATCCTACTGGTAGAGCTGGCTATCATAATAGATTTGTTTTGGGCGGATATGCTGCGGAAATGTCAATGTTAGGTATAGATTGAAAAAAAATGAACATTGTAAGGATGACTCCACCTTGAATATATGGGATCTTTACACCACCAAGTAAGCAGCTAGAACTCTCCACACATTCCTTTTATTTAAATATATATGTTATCTTTCACATGGTGTAGTAGAGCTTGGTTTCTATACACATATAATCATTTGGATGACTACATTTTTGTCCAAGTACATGTTGGAAACACTCCAACAGTACTGACATAAAAAAAAAGCTGATTGAAAACACCAAAAGCTTGTAGAAAAATTATGGAAATAATTTGTAACCTTGATGAATGATGCATACTTATCTTTTCTGTTTAAATTAAATGACAATGCTAAATCCTGGATCCCTCGCAAACCTACCATCAGTACGGTTTTAGTTTCTGGTCTAAAGTTGTCTTACATTTTCACTTGTAGGTATCAGGCGCTCCATTATGCTGTTGATGCAGTTTGTGATGCCTTGAGTATTTTTCAGGAATGTTAACCTATTATTCCTGCGATATTTCTGTAAAATGGTCTCCCAGGAACGATGACATAGTAGTCGAGCATCAAATGGGCATCGATCTAGTATATATTAAAAAGTGCAGAAGTGATATGTTGGTATTCACAATTTAGTCATCTATCCGTGATATTAGTAACGCGAACGCGAATGTTATGAAGACGATATCTATCATTTTTCTATAGACTGTTTCGGCATGTGCTTGCGTGACTTCATACGGTCAAAAAATTGTCACCCGCCAAGGATCACAAGAAAATGATAGAGTTAATAAGGTTAGCTCTTTTGGCACTTTTATATTAGTTTTTTATGTTTTGAAACCCTTTTTTCGGCAAATGCAGGGGGTTCTTAACGGAATAAGAGCTTTACATGATAAGTATATAGCTATCACGAACTTGAGTATCGATGACATCTTTGTCGATGAACATACAAATGTGAAGATTGCACCCATTAATCTGAATAGGAAATTTCTTTCATCCAAGGACAAACTGATCTTGATTCCTTCATCTAACAATGCCACCAGATTCTCCTAATCCGAGGATGCAAAAGGCAAGTGATGTTTCATACATTCTTATTTGAATTGGGTTATAGATGTGCCTTTCTGAATGATGATTTTCTTGGGATTTTGATCATAAATCTTTTTTGGTTGTGCATATTTTTCTGCTACACGGGGTCTCACAGTGAATACTTATACCACCTAAATCCCCCAACACATGTAATGGCTTGTAACTGACATGGAATTGACTAATTTATATTAACATTTGTTGATTTTGTCTATAGAGCAACAACAATAGAAGCAACTTCACACAACATCTTTTGGTCATCTTTTGGTCAAGAGGGAGGAAGAATCTAGACTTCATAAGGGCAATTAAGCTATTAGAACCAAAAAATTGTGTACTCCCACAAAAGATAAATTAGAGTGTTCTTGGTAAACCTGATGAGTAGATATCAAAATTTCTTTGGCAATTCGCTGAAGTAATAAAGAATGGAAGGCACAGACATCTCCTTGATCAAGATGGAAAAGATGCAACAAAGTACTCATACGATAGTTATAAAGTGTGTGATCTATTCCAAATTATTATAAATACCTTAAGTCATGAGGAGAAAATAAGATGTCAAGTAGTGTTGGTTGGTAACAAAACAAATGAGTTGCTTGAGTTGCTTGAAATGTGTGACAAAAATAAGGGGTTTGAGAGATGAAAGATAAACTTGAGAAAGACGCAAACATTTTTAGCATCGTATTTGTTTTTATACGAACCAACACTACTTGACACCTTATTTTCTCCTCATGACTAAAGATATTTCTAATGATTTGGAATGGATCACAAACTTTATAACCATCGTAAGAGTACTTTGTTCCATCTTTTCAATCTTGATCAAGGAGATGCCCATGCCTTTCATTCTTCATTACTTCAACGAATTGCCAAGGAAATTTTGATATCCACTCACCAGGTTTACCAAGAATACTCTGATTTATCTTTTCAAGAATTGGTCGGAGTATACAAATTTTCGCTTCTAATGCCCTTATGGAGTCCATATTCTTCCCTCCGGACCAAAAGATGTTGTGTGAAGTTGCTTTTTGTTGCTCTATAGACAAAATAAACAAATATTCATATAAATTAGTCATCCATGTCAATTACAAGATCATAAATAATTATCTTTATAGAACTAATCCATAAACAATTTAAAGTCTAACTAATACTTTGGGGCTAAGAGATTAAACATAAAAAATAACTAATAATCAAATCGATATTTACACATTTTATGAAAGAACACACTTAAAATAATTAAATCGGCATTTTAAGAGACTTTATCTTATGAAGAAAATTGTACCTTTTATGTAAGAGTTCTTCAAAAGATCTAAAACATCTGGATATATTTCCTTTACATGTGTTGGGGGATTTGGGTGGTATAAGTATTCACAGTGATATTTTGACCCAGTGTAGCAAGGAAAATATAATTTCCCCTACTACAATCATGTCAGCGGCATAACCAAAAAAGATTTATGATCAAAATCCAAAGAAAATCATCATTTAGAAAGGCACAGCTATAACCCAATTCAAATAAGAATGCATGAAACATCACTTGCCTTTTGCATCCTCGGATTAGGAGAATTTGGTGTCCTTGGATGAAGGAAATTTTCTATTCAGATTAATGGGTGCAATCTTCACATTTATATATATTCATCAACAAAGATGTCGTCGATACTCAAGTTCCCGATAGCTATTTCCTTATCATGTAAAGCTCTTATTCGGTTAATGACCCCTCTGCATTTGCTGAAAAAGGGTTTCAAAACCAAAGAAAAGTAATACAAAAATGCCAAAATAACTAACCTTATTAACTCTATCATTTTCTTGTGATCCTTGGCGGGTGACATTTATGACCGTATTGAGTCACGCAAGAACATGTCGAAACGGTTAATAGAAAAATGATAGACATCGTTTGAAATTTTGACACCAAGGACCTTCCTAACATTTGCGTTCGCGTTACTAATATCACGGTTAGACTTTACTAAATTGTGAACACTAACATCATCACTTCCACACTTTTTAATGCATAGTAGATTGATGCCCCTTTGATGCTCTACTATTATGCCATCGTTCCTGCAGACCATTACTAGTTTGGCGCCAGACCCACTAATCGTTCACTTTTAAGTTACAAAGAAAATTCCAATAGGGTAAAATATGTTTCTTTTGTAGAGGATAATGATAGTTTGACCCGATAAGAAGACATTACTCAAAATGTTCTTTTGCTCATTAAGCTACTAAAGAATTCCAAAGTAACTTGATCTCTCATTGGGTGTTGTGTTTATGGTTTCAAATATATGACATCTAAACAAGCTTTATAATATCTCCATTGAGTGTTTTCCATTTGCCAACCCAACCATTAACAAAGATAAAAGGTACCATCAATTGTGATTCAGTCTCGTTTCATCGTGATCTCCATCCCTTTCCTCATCTCCTCCACTACCCATCGCAAATAGTGAAAGAGGATCAATAGTACCATCACCACTTGTAGCTTTATCTTGAATTTCAATACCTAGTCCTAGAGAAAAACCGACCATGTTATTCTACGTACCAATCTAGTACTTGCAGCTTAAAAGCCCACAATTTCTAGTTAGCATTGGACCTAGGGACGGATCAATGGTATAACAATGGGGGGTCGGTGCCGCATGGCTCGTCGAAAAAGTTGAAAATTTAGTGTAATATATTTTTAATTTTGACCTTTTTTTGAAAGTGCACCAAACTCAAAACTCAAATTGTCCCCACTCACATACTAAAACACAATATTCAACACTTTAAAACATTATAAATCTTTCATCTGTAAGTAACAATATTTTATTTATCATTCCGATCCTAGTTTTTTTCCACATTTTGGTGCTATTGTCAAAGATTTTTTTTTACCCCCCACAGACTATTTTCCTGGCTCCGTCACTAAATTTGGACCTAAAGTGGAACTACCACATACCAGCCATTAACTATCTCCTGAGAGTTAAAAGCACTTCTCGTTTAATTATTGTTTCTACATGATTCAAATTACCAACGCCATTATTCACATTAACGTTGTTTCTTTGGTAAGGTCTAATCATCTTAGGCCTATCATAAAATGACAATTGCCTGCCGTTGAAATTCATAGTCAAGGACCGACCAAAATAACCTAGGGGGTATTGGGGTTTTCCATGTGGATTAGGTAGAGGAAAAGGTACATTCGAAGTTCTTGGCCATGTGCTAGACTGTCCAGAGCTAGACCTAGCCTTTCTTGCCAATACAGAATAGCAATTGTAACAAAATTACACATTTTTAAGTTTAAGGAGTATTAAAACATTTACAGTTCCATCTAACAAAATATAAGCCGAACCTGAGCGAGATCTCCCATAGTAGAGTCACAGAATAACACAAAACCATTGGCTGCATATGACAAAAATCAGGTTATTTAGAGTTAATTCTGAGGGCGTATAGAGTAATAGTTTTATATAATTAAACAAACGATTATAACAATCTCTTACTTTCAAAATCTATTCTGATCTTTTGCAGGGCTAAATGCATCTATTGTGACACTGCAGATAAGACGAAAATCTACTCAACAACTCAGTCAATAACTTAGCATTGAACTGAGAAACACGAACATCTAAAAGGTCAAATGCCATACCATTGTTACAATATATACACAAGATGGTGGTAACTAGGCTTTACATGCAAAGGTGGTAAGTTTCCAAGGTTTCGTTTGACGTAAAACGCTAAATACGCGAAACGCACACAAAAACTTAAAAATTGCAAACGCAAGCGCATGTAAACTACGTAACACTAACAAATGATTAAATCACGATTAATACGAGTGGACTAAACCCATTCCGGCGTCAGAACCCTTCCGATAATGATTTTTCAGTTTTACGCGAGACAACTTCTCGAAAAATTGCCAGATTCAAACGTAAAGCATAAAAGTCAAAAATAATGATCGGAAAAGTTTACAATAATGACTTGAAATTCACAGGGTGTCACAACTAATACTAAACAATTTCGTTGCTTTGCATGTATCAAGTGGTTTTCCTGAATTTACAATAGTCTATCGATGTAGTAGTTACTCAAATCTCTATCATTTTAGTCCTTCTAGTTCAAGCGCTGATTAGTTCAATAAAGTTGTACATATTAGAAAGATTTCTTTCCTTTATCAAATCAAATGGAACTCGGTCTTGTAATCAATATAATTCATATATCGCCAAAAGTACTAAAAGTAGCTAGATCGATGCAAATAATCTCAAGTCTATGTATTTCATGATTTTAGTTTCACTACAATACTGTGATATTTTTTATGAGCTCACAATTACTTGTTGATTGGACAGTGGACACCTTAGATAAACTATGAATAATTGGATACCGCTAGGGCCAATAGTTCGTTGGTTAACTCACTTAATTATTCTGCATTTTACATATATTTTCTATGCGTCGGTGGACACTGTTAGCCTAGCCTATTTTATATGTCTTCTTCTGTGGCATGATAGCTTGCTATATAGGCTTCAATCTTCATCCACTTTTCTGCTTCTTTGTTACTCTTTAGAGACCTTTTTTGTTACTCATCATCTCTAGGTTAAGATTACTTGAATATTATGATCTTGTTAATTTACTTTTTAGCCATTGGATACCTTGAATGGAGCGTCCAATCACTTGGTTCAGTATAACACCTTCATACGTCATTTTTATATCCACAACATTTATCATTCATGACTGCTCATATATATGTAAAAAACAAAAAGAGTGAAAAATAATTTGATGGATAAAAATATAGTAATCACCATGAACTCAACAGTTCCTCTAACAAATTAGATCCAAGATCTTCCAAAATTAACAGGTTTTTTCTGCGTGTCGGATTTGGTGACAAAGAAGTTCGGTGAACCTTATGCATCCTTTTTGTTGCAAGTGTAGGAGACTGCCCATCAAGGTTACCACAGCATTGGATTTCTTTTAAAAATTCATTCACAGATTCTAGAGGAAAGTTTTGAACAGGGGAAGAACCACTCCTAGAATATGAGGCTTGATCGTATGCCAATGCTATTGATTCTGCAGAATCAAATGTTCCCAGCCAGACTGATGCAGATTCGGTCAATGAGCGAGTCAACGTGTCAACTACGCTTAACGCTTATTTTGCGGCAACAAATTTCTATGGCGGATTGGGTTGAAATTCGCATGGTCACTCGGAAATGGCCCAACGGTCAAGACTCACGAATTTGCTATGAGCCCTCTCAGTTTTCGGCCTTTCGGGGTCGTTTGGGCCCTCAAAATCGCGTTTTTCCATTTTTAGGCTTTATTTTGGACAAAATCAATTATGTTTTGCTTGGGATTTTGTTTCCTTTTTATTTAGAACTTATCCTCCTATATAAGGATGATTTTAGGGTTGTCTCTGCAGCTTTTGAGAAACCTACAACTTGATTAAATAAGAAAATTTCTTGTTTTGAGAATTTCAGATTAGTTTTTATGTTTGTGTGGCTTGTTTTTATATTCGAACTGCATTATTTAGCATCAGAGCCTTTAGGTGACCATGTACACACATGGTAGAAAGAAAGTTGATGCAGATCCAGCACATCCTGCTCGTGATCCTCATGATGTAGAGATGATTGAAAGGATGCATCAGCGGATCCAAGAACTCGAGCTCCAGCAATTACAGCCGGAGTCGCCGGCATAAGAGGCGAAAGCTGTGCCCAGTGTGGACGATGGGCCAGACGACGTCAATCCTTTTGGCGGAGGAAACCCTAGGTATGTTAATCGTCTTTATCAACCACATCGTAATGATCGTGCTGTAGATCGCGATGATAGATATCGCGAAGATCGTATTCGCAATCTGGGATTGAAGACCCTGAGTTTATAGGTAAGGTTCATCTGGATGATTTTATTGATTGGTTGAGCACGGTTGAACGGGTGTTTGATGTGCGGGATATTATTGACAAGCTGAAAGTGAAACTCGTGGCCATCAAGCTTCGACAACATGCTTCGCTATGGTGGGATCATGTTACTAAGAGACGACAAATTGAAGGAAATCGAAGGTTAAGACTTAGGAAAAGATGAAGAAACTAATGAAGGCAAAGTTTCTACTAGAAAATCATTGTCAAAAGGCTTTTCTTGACTATCATAATCTGTCCCAATGAAACAGGACTATGGAAGAGGTTATCAATGAGTTCGATAAGCTTCGTATGAGGTGTGATGTAGTTGAAGAAGAAGAGCAGGTTGTCGCACGGTTTTTAGGAGTCCTTAAGTTCGAAATTGTTGATATTGTAAGTCTTCAACCTTATTAGACCTATACAGATGTTTGTCGTTTAGCTTTAAAGGTTGAAAAACAGATTAACACAAAAAGTAGGGGTTCCACTAGTCGTTTCACCCCACCTACCAGAACTGCTCCCCCTACAGCACCTAAAACCCCCACCCTCACAACCTCGGCTGTAGGTAATACTAGAGAACGTGTTAACAATGCCTCTCGTTGTTACAAGTGTAATGGGATTGGGCATCATGAACATGACTGTTCGAATCTGAAAACACTGGCCTTCGTACCTGATGACGCAAGCCCTATTTATGATACCGATGCAGAACTTGAAGTAGATGAACCTGGTGAAGAGTTACACTAAAACACAAAGTGGATTTGGCTACACCAAAAAAGTGTGACGATATACATATAGTCACACATGATTTTTCAAGTGTGTGTGACTAAAGGTCGCGTGATCGTAGGGTACCTACGGTCACATTTTTGAGCTAGTCTCCGTATCCATTAAAAAACAATGACCAAAACATTAACATGTGTGACTAATTAGGTATAAATTTAGTTGGATTAATCAGTATTAGTGACCATAAACACTGTATAGTCACACAAAGCATGTTTTTTTGTATATTTAGTCACATACAATTAAGCATAAAGTGGCCAAAAGTGTTAATAAGTGTGACCATATGGTGTTTAAAGTGAAGTAAAAGTGTATTTTGTGTGACTATTGTTCATCCAATGGCCACATGAATTTTATGTTTGTGTGGCCTTTTGTAATATTTAGTCACACAAAGCATGTTTTTTTGGGTATTTAGTCACATACAATTAAGCATAAAGTGGCCAAAAGTGTTAATAAGTGTGACCATATGCTGTTTAAAGTGAAGAAATGTGTATTTTGTGTGACTATTGATCATCCAATGGCCACATGAATTTTATGTTTGTGTGGCCTTTTATAATATTTAGTCACACAAAGCATGTTTTTTTGGGTAATTAGTCCATACAAATAACCATAAATAGGCCAACAGTGAGTTAATAAGTGTGACCATAGTTGTTTAAAGTGAAGAAATATGTATTATGTGTGACTATTGTTCATCCAATGGCCACATAAACTTTATGTTTGTGTGGCCTTTTATAAAAATCATCACACAAAGCATGTTTTTTGGGAATTAGTCACAACAATTAAGCATAAAGTGGCCAAAAGTGTTAATAAGTGTGACCATATGCAGTTAAAAGTGAAGAAATATGTATTTCTGTGTGACTATTGAATCATCAAATGGCACATAAATTTTTATGTTTGTTGGCCTTTTGTAATATTTAGTCACACAAAGCATGTTTTTGTTTTGGAATTTAGTCCACATACAATTAAGTATAAAGTGGCCAAAAATGTTAATAAGTGTGACCATATGGTGTTTAAACTGAATAAATGTGTATTTTGTGTGACTATTGATAATCCAATGGCCACATGAATTTATATTTGTGTGGACTTTTGTAATATTTAGTCACACAACGAATTAAGCAAACAGTGACCAAAAGTGTTAATAAGTGTGACCATATGCATCTTTTAGTCACATTTAATAAATCAATAATATATATATATATATATATATATATATATAAAAAGTATAAATATATTAACTATATATATAAATTAATAATCAAAACAAATTCAAATACAATAAAATTGGAATGTATATAATTGAACCAAATATAAAATTGTAATGTCGTACATAATAAAATTCTCAACTAACATAGTTTTCTTGATCAATAATTTAAAGACTTTTGACTCTTCATCCTAGCTTTCTTTTGCATGGCATCACTAGAGACGTAAACGTTTTTGAGCTTAGATTGTAATTTAGGTGGAGTTTTGTTCTCACCAATCATTTGTATGGTACTTGGTGGTGTTGCTTGTAGGAAACAAAAGCCGCGTGTATCAAAACTGAATTAAATATGAAGAATTATATATATGTTAGGTTGATAAAACACATGTATGTACTTTTGGATCCAAAACCACTTGATCCTTTGGCCATGCAAAAATACCACCTACTGCATCCTTAACTGTTTTGAAACCGTTATTTCCTACATCCGGTATGCATGCTGCATCCACTAAAGATTGGGTTTTAGCCGTACAATAGCTACATACTTTCTCTATTGTTGCGTTTTGGTACGTGAACTTTTTTTGTTCCACTTAATGTAACGATCTTTCAAGTTTTGTGTTAATTTGCACCATCAAACTTGTTTTACCGGAACCAGCTATATTTTTGTTCCACTTAACGACCGTTTGCAACGTTAGGCTTTTTAGCCAATGAACGTTTGCAACGTTAGTCCTTTATACTAACGGTTGTTTATTTATTTATTTAATTATTTTTAAATTTATACACGTTTTTATATACACATTTGTATACAAATATTTTTATACAAGCATTTTTATACACACGTTTTTATACACACATTTTTATACACACGTTTTATACAAACATATTTATACAAATATTTATAAACACATATTTTTATACACATATTTTTACACACGTTTTATACACATTTTTATACACATATTTTTATACATATTTTTATACACATTTTTATACACACATTTTATACACGTTTTTATACACACATTTTTATACACATTTTTATACATATTTTATACATACATTTTTTACACGTATTTTTATACACATTTTATACATATATTTTTATACACGTTTATATTCGCATATTTTTAAACACATATTTTTATACTCATTTTTACACATATTTTTATACACATATTTTTACACACGTTTTAGACACATTTTTATACACATATTTTTATGCACATATTTTTATACACGTTTTTATACACATTTTCATACACATTTTTATACACGTTACACACATTTTTATACACATTTTATATATACATTTTTATACACATTTTTATAAACATATTTTTATACACATATTTTTAGACACATTTTTATACAAGTTTTTATACACATATTTTTATATTTTTATACACATATTTTTATGCACATATTTTTATACAAGTTTTTATACACACATTTTATACACATTTTTATACACGTTTTTATGCACACGTTTTTATACACGTGTATAATAGTATGTGTAAAAATATTTGTATAAAAATGTGTGTATAAAAATATGTGTAAAAATGTGTGCATAAAATCGTGTATACAAATGTATATAAAAACGTGTATAAAAAAGTGTATAAGCGTGCGTATAAAAACGTGTGTATAAAGAAGTTCACGTACCAAAACGGAACATTAGAAAAAAGTTCACGCACCAAAACAAAACATTAGAGAAAGTATTAAACAAGCTAAGTAGGCTTTTTTCCGGTTTTATAACTTTTTTCCCGGTTGCCAGTCAAGGTTGGTGCAAATTAACACAAAACTTGAAAGTTTGTTACATTAAGTGGAACAAAAAAAGTTCACGTATCAAAACGGAACATTTGAGAAAGCACGTTGCTATTGTACGGCTAAAACCCACTAAAGATTATACAACGACAACTTTATAGCAATCCATATAGGCGGTTACTTTGTTATGAAGCCTTTGTTTCCACATCCCTTGTATACGGTATCCAAAGCAATAATAGTTGATTTCTTTAAGTGCCACAGTTTGCACTTAATTGCCTAAAAAAATGATGTGTTGCATGTATGTATTAGAAATTAATTAAACAAAAGAATATATGAACATGTTGAAATACATACTTATGGTAGTACTAGTAGTGGAGACACATTTTCTTGTGATTGGGAATGTTGACGTGAAGACTCCTTTCGTAGTGATTTAGTCCTTTTCTTAGATCCGACAGAGTTAACAGTTTCCTATAAAACACGGTAAATAAGACATGTTCATCAGAATTCAAAAATCACAAGGGGATGTTTTATTACTTACCCTTGTTTCCATTTCCTTTTCCGAAGTTGCAAGTCCATTAGACTTTTGAATGCTCGCATCATTATCACATCCATGGAGACTTAACAGTGTTCTGCCCTCCTTATTAGCATTGTTATGTATAGGATTAATGTCACCCGAGACACATGCAATATAAATTAAGAAATGCATTTGACTCACCAGTTTATGATAAGTACCTGCTATCTATAGGATTAGTGCTGTTAGCATTAGAAAATAAAAATGCTAACAACATAAAAAAAGACTTCATCTGAATGTCAATTTAGTTGAAATTATCTGTAACAGCTGCCTTCGGTGCAGCAACGTATTCATCAGTTTAGGAACCATTCCTTTTGTTCTAACATCTTTTTGTACAAATTCTGGATTTCTAGTTCTTTTTCTTGACGTTCGCGTCTCTCATTATCAGGTTGATTTTGAAGTAACGCAATTCTTTCATCAGATGCTTGTCTGCTTCGAGGAAGATTCAAAATACCTCTGTATGTACTCCACTCCTACCATTGCAAAACCTCCTTTTCCTTACCTAATACAACTGTCATGGCATCAGTGCCATGATTAACCTTTAAGGTTCTTTTTTTGATCTTGTCCTTAGTTTCTTTCTGCACACACAATATGGGAAATAGGTTATTATACGAAAATAAACATAATAATATAATTTGCAGTCAAACTTACAAGTTTATCTCCCACTGATCTAATCTCATCATCTGGAAATTGTCCGTCTTTGTTTACCCTTCATTTTAACCACATTATACAACGCGGGGGTTCTTCATCTGGTTCAATTCTTTAATTCGTAATGCTTATAAACATCAAATTACATACCACGATGTAAGTTAAGTAACCAATAGTATCTACTAAAGTATGATGTAATTAAATGCAAATGTAGCAAAGTGTTGCAATTTACACAGATTCAACGTCTAAAACACTTCACACAAATTCTAAAACAAACATTCTGAACAGCCTCCCATAAAACAGTAAACACGAAAATGCACAACCCCCACGTACGCCCAATGAAACCAGCACGCCCCTCCAAGTTCCCGCCACCAATAGACTCAGCCCGCTGAAAGACCCCTAGTCAACCTCAACTCATCCAATGGCCACATGAATGTTATGTTTGTGTGGCCTTTTGTAATATTTAGTCACACAAAGCATGTTTGTTTTGGCTATTTAGTCACATACAATTAAGCATAAAGTGGCCAAAAGTGTTAATAAGTGTGACTATATGCTGTTTAAAGTTTATTAAATGTGTATATTGTGTGACTATTGATCAACCAATGGCCACATGAATTTTATGTTTGTGTTGTCTTTTGTAATATTTAGTCTCACAAAGCATGTTTTTGGTATTTAGTCATATACAATTAAGCATAAAGTGGCCAAAAGTGTTAATAAGTGTAACCATATGCTGTTTAAAGTGAAGAAATGTATATTTTGTGTAACTATTAATCATCCAACGGCCACATGAATTTTATGTTTGTGTGGCTTTTTGTAATATTTAGTCACACAAAGCATGTTTGTTTTGGGTATTTAATCACATACAATTAAGCAAAAAGTGCCCAAAAGTGTTAATAAGTGTGACCATATGGTGTTTAAAGTTTATGAAAGATATATGGACTAAATTAAAAATGACTAATTAAAACCTAGTATTCCTTGGTGGTCGTATACTTTACAAAATTAACCCATTCTTCGGCTTTTAAAATTACACTATACTTCGCCGGTACATCATCTAGTTTTAAAAGTGTATTTTGGTTGGGCAATATGTATGTTTTTCTCAATTTCATTCTGAAATTCCTTAGAAGTTGACCAAGACGATTCATTACCAGCTTTCTGAATGTCAAGTCAACATCAAAATATCGCTGCAAAGATTAACACAATGTTGTTAATTAGTTGCACAATATCTAAATACAGAGATAAACTTATGTAGTACTGGGTTCAAAAATAGTATATGTGTACTGTGATTTCATCCCATAGTTTATCTCTTACTTCTAAACCCACC
Organism: Tanacetum coccineum; assembly: GCA_026074375.1. NCBI lineage: Eukaryota > Viridiplantae > Streptophyta > Magnoliopsida > Asterales > Asteraceae > Tanacetum > Tanacetum coccineum. The sequence continues at coordinate 7,615 of BQNB010083602.1, read as the reverse complement.
TTCTTCCAGGATAGAATCTTCAAACCTATATGCTCATGAACTAGGTCTCCTAAAAAACTTGAAAACAATGATCTATGTGACACTGATATCCTATTCAACGCATCGAAGGTTACACTGAACTTTATTCAATCAGGTTTTCCATATTCCCCGTGAAACTTAGATAACGTGGTTATGACCCTATTAACTACATTCCCATTTGAATGGTTGTTTTCATCCTCATCCTCCTCCTCATCAACATACACCTCTGATTCATATCCTAAATCGTCAATGCCATTATCATTATCATAATTAACCAAATGATCCAGCTCATTGGCTTCAGTTTCCATGATTCTTTAGCAACAATGTGTAAAAGAAAATAAGTAAACTTGGTAATTAATGGTGTAAAAAGATTTTCTTTTTCTGTTTTGGTTGCAGCCTGATTTTTTGGAGATAAAATAGGGTTTATGTTGGTGCAAGGTGTGAAATAAGGAAACCAAAATGGCAAGCATTAAATTGTGCTTTTAAAAATTTTGAGAAAAATTTGACTCCAAAGTGATAATTAACAATTAAAATTTTGGCTGCAATTTGGCTCCAAAGTGATAATTAACAATTTAAATATTTCATTTTGGCTGCAATTTAAATATTTATAAAAGAATAATTTTTTTGAAAAATCTAACATTTTTGAAATATTAACACTTTAACTTTATATTATGCAATCCTAAACAACCCCCATATATCCGAAACCTTAGGAACAAGCTTCGGAACCCTTCCTGAATCAACAACACACCCTATGATCTTCTCAAGCAGCTCGTTTCTACCCTGTAATATGTTCAAAATGGAACCATACCTACAAACACATATAACAAAAACATAACAAGTAAATATCAACTTAAGGTAGGTGTTCGAGATTGCTTACAGAAACCACTTAAAAGTTTAGACCTTTCAAACTTTTCAAATAAACATTTGAGTTTGACCAATCAAGTAGCTATGGGACTTAAGTAGGAACAGACATACCAAGAGAACTCCAATGTACAAGGAACTTAACTCTGCCATGGTCTGCAAAGATAAACACCCAATACTAAGTCCAAACAGAAGAAACAGATCTTGACCCAAACACCCCTTTAAGCAGAAATGCATTAAACTCAGCACACCTCAAAGGCCTTGGGTCTTGATTTTTCCACTCTTAGTCTTGAATTGGATTCCCCAATATGTAGCCACTCTTTGGACATTAACAGAATTAAGCACACTCAAACTCATTAGTTTCCGCTTCACATTCTCCAAAATTATATCAGCAGTGATAACTGCAGATCTTTTTTCATTAGAGAATTGTCTCTTATTCCTTTCTTGCCAAATGTAGTATACCAAAGCACCAAAAACCAATCTTCTAACAATGTCCTTTTGGTTGCTTTTTTGTTAAATTAAGGCATTACTATCAACAGAATCATCCCAATTGCTCTTTAAATTATCAATATAGCTCTTTCCTTTCATAATGACCCAAATTGCAGAAGAGAAAGAGCATTGAAAAAATAAGTGATCATAAGAATCCATACAAGAGCTGCATAAAGAGCACTTCATAGAATTATCCTTGTTCCATTGGTAAATTCTGTCTTGAGTCATAAGTCTCTTTTGAATAGCCATCCATAGAACAAAAGCATGACTTGGAATATTCTGAGAGAACCAGACCAAGCTTCTCCAATCAACTTTAGGATGTTGAACTTTATAATCCTCCCATACTTGCTTTGTAGAATAATCTTTTAAGGAACCATTATTGCATCTCCAAACAGCCTTATCCTTATGAATACTACAGGAAGGGACAAGAATACTAATGAGCTCAGGGAAAACATCTTTCCATTCATTATGCCACTTCCATTTGTCATTATCAATCATTTCTGCAAGGGATGCTTTATTATTGAATCTAGCATCATATATATCTCTGTTGGTGACAAATTGAGAAAGAGGACCAATACCACACCATTTGTCATGCCACACAGAGATCTATTCTCCATTGCCAATCTTATACTCAATATGCTTCCTGGCCTTCTCCCTAAGGCTCAATAAAGCTTTCCAAATCTAGCTATCATTAGAATCCACATTAACTTCTGACCTGCATAGCCATGGCTCAGCATTGAACACGACACATGGAATGCGCTACTGTCATTGGATCAACCTCAAACCTACAATAATACATTACCAGCGCATATTTGAACTCAAACACCACAACCAATTCCTAAATGCAAAAAAACATTAAAAAAAGATGAAACAAACAAGCGAATGCATTACTTTTAATAACAACCATAAATTTCATTCATTTGGATTAAACAGCAAAATATCCATACATCTTCCATTCTTAATATACATATAAACCATAGCCAGAAACTAACCATTCAAAAGAGACATTAAACATAAAAAGATGACACTAGAGCAAAAGAAACCATCCCATTCCTTATCCACCAATCCTTCAACCATTCACCACTTGAATCGGTGCTTCTTTAGTCTCGATCTCCTACGCAGCTTAAGTAATGATCTCATTCAACCCCTGCAGCTTAGTCCGCACAGCCTCCCTGTCATCCCTAAGATCCATCAAAGTGTCAAAAAGCTCTCCTTGATCTTCAAGAGCTTCCATCTCAGCAATTAAAGCATTAAGCTGTCCAACCAAATTCCTGGCTGTGTTAGCCTCTTCCCGCATCCGATTTATAAAACCATAACTCTTAGCAATTTGCTAAGACTTAAAGAAACTTATGTAACCATCAACAAAGGTCTCCCCGCTAAACTTAATTAGGTCATCAATAACACGCCTAGCGATTTGGTTTGCTCCTCCTAGTGTTGCCATTGATAATTAAAGTGGGTAAAATAGGATATTGTTGAAAGATTTATAAGAAGAGGTTGAACAAGAGTTGTAGGGATAATGATCAATGAAGCCTAAAAACATTGATATATATATATAGGGGATTTGTGTGGTGTAGAATATGCATCTAAACTGTGTGGTGGAGAAAGGTCAATTAAAGCATCATGACGCTTGAGGTTCAGGCGGCGTAACTACAGAAATAAACGACAATATGTATCTAACTCAAAGAGAGGAGAACTAAGTATGAAACTAGAAGACATAATGTTTAAAAAATGCCAAACTAAGCCCTCCTTCTTTTAAACTAGCACTAACTAAACCCAAAGCATTTACATTTTAAGTGTAGAAGCCCCTAAACTAAAACATGGCATCCATTAGCAACCTACAAACATAATGTTTGACTTTCCCCAAAAAAGCATTTAAAAAACATTCGTACTAACCATTCTATGAATTGAACTTACCGTTGACCATTAAACATAATGCACAAGGGTCGGGTTATCGTGCCTAACTTATCTAACGCTACCTAAAGACAGTTTCACACATTGTTCAGACTAAGACATATGCGTTACGGATTTCATGGCCTCCTTAAATGTTAAAATTAACGTGCCCATCTTTGATAACTTCAATACAATTCATACAACCTTCACACTATAACTATAATATACACACCTACCAAGCCGGTGCAACCTATGCATGACCGATGATAATGGCTAATTCACATGCGTCATGGGTCATGTGTATTAGGTTATCACATGTCACATACATTAATGGGTATTTGACATCATATGGGTCATATGCATTGGGTTGTATTTGCTTAGAGTGTCATATTACGACACATCCATGACTGGTGACAATGGGTAATTTACATGGGTCATAGGTCATGTGCATTGGGTTGTAGTGGCTTATAGTGTCATGTTATCGACTAATGCATGACTGGTGATCGACAGTGGGTAATTAACATGGGTCATGGGTCATGTGTATTTGGTTGTAGTGGCTTATAATGTAATGGAACCCATGCATGACCTGTGATAATGGCTAATTCACATGGGTCATGGGTCATGTGCATTAGGTTTTGTAAACATTTTCATGCATGACCGGTGATAATGGCTAATTAAACGATTATTGTAATACTTTTATTGTATAACAAATTTTTAGCTCATAATGTGAACATTTTTAAAAATCTATGTGTGAAAATTGATTAATGTGATCGTAATCTATAAACCTCGAGTAATATTTTTTGTTAGTAAGTTATATATGAATATTTGAATGCAATTATTGTAACGGAATACTTATGTTTTATATGACTTTTAAATTCAATGTCATTTAATTTTACTATAAAGACATTTTATGTACATTGTTTATACGGTTAAACTCGATTAAACATCAAAAATTGTTAACCGTGACCCGAACCGCCGGTAACCGCTCACTTTAGGTACCCGCATGTCGGGTTACCTGCGTAGTACGGTTTGATTTCGGATAGTAAAATTAATTACCCGCCCCGTGATGGATAGCTTAAATTTGCTAACAAACCGATCCGAACCGCCTGTGAACACCCCTAATATGACCCATATGATGTCAAATACCCATTAATAAATGTGACCAGTGATAACCTAATGCACATGACCCATGACCCATGTTAATTACCCATTGTCGATCACCAGTCATGTATATGTCGATAACATGACACTATAAGCCACTACAACCCAATGTACATGACCCATGACCCATGTTAATTACCCATTGTCACTAGTCATGGATGTGTCATAACATGACACTATAAGCAACTATAACCCGATGAACATGGCCCATGACACATGTTAATTATCCATTGTCACCAGTCATGGATGTGTCATAACATGACACTTTAAGCAACTACAACCTAATGCATATGACTCATATGATGTCAAATACCCATTAATGAATGTCACCAGTGATAACCTAATGAACATGACCCATAACCCATGTCGCTTTTTTTTGCAGTTACGTCGCTTAACACTACAAGAATCGAGGCTTTTAGCTAGAAGAAATATTTAGCCACGACCATATGTGATCACACTAAAATTTATATCACGTAACTAATATTTAGCCTGGCAATCCGATTACTCACCGATTAATCCTGCCTAGAACGATTACAAGCTATAGGGAGGTCGACAGCCCGGCTATCGATTCCTGATTTTTTCAACCTTTGCTACTAGTTTGTTAAACTTTTTGTAAACAAGTTACAAAACTTTTATTCACAACTATTATCGTGGCTAAGGGTATTTTCCCTCCAATATTTTCGTGAAATATTTAATAAAATTTGTAAGATACTTTTAGCTAAATATATTCCCCCAAAAAATTTCATGAATCGCATTAATTTTCCCAAATTACCCCTGTCAACGCCACAACTCCCTCTTATCTCACCACAACTCTCATCACCACCACAGCTCTCATCACGTCACTCTCTCGTCGCTGTCACTCTCCCGTCATAGACCCACCACTCCTGTCACCACTAGTAAGTATTGTTATGTTCCTTTTGTACACATCGTTCTAAAAAATCGTGTTTATGATTCTGTAATTGTAAATGTATTGATTATGCTGTAATTGAACATTTGTTTTGAGATTTCCTCTTGTAGATTATGTCAATTTCTTGGTAAAATTAGCTAGTTAATTGGTTAAAATATATAAGTAACTTACAATAAAATTAACAAGTTAATTGGTTAAATATAAGGCAACCGAAGAAATAGATAGATATGAAAGTAGATCTGTTGATAAAAGGTTTAGTCAAAGGGAGTGTTTTAATATTGATGAGACATTTACTCATGTTGAATGGTTACTGTTATTGTACGTGTGTGAACAAGTATGTTGCTACTTTATTGCTTATTTAGAACGTGTGTAAACATAGATAACTTTGTTGTCTTAACATTAGAAGATCATGTCAAGCATAGTTAGTGACTTGGCTTTAAAGATATAAGCTGTTTGAAATAAGCAATGCCAGTTGTCGCTTATTCCTTTTCTTAGACAGATGACCCATGTGCATATGTGTATTCGCCAAGTAACCAATTTTCATAAACTGTTTGAAAAGGCATATAAAGATGATGAAAATCAAACAAATAGTTGTTTTATTTATATAAACTTGTTAGCATATATCAACATTCTGACAACCACCTTAAACAGGTGATCTAGTTAAGCAAAAGCATAACCACGCCTCACCAGACCCTTAAACTAATGATGGGATGACCTGCAGAGACTACAACCATAAAGCTCACCTTTTGGTAACTAGGATTGAACCCGTTGCTGCTCCTGCTCTTGGAAGATTGCTGCTTGGATAAGTGGGATACATTTATAAACATGGACAAGTCTTAGATGGGAACTAATAGGACCAACAAATCTTATATTGATGGAGTAGCAGCGTTTATTGATTATATAGTAAACAACTTGCAGAAGATGAGGAACATCGACCCACAAGGTAATAAACAACATCTTTTAATACCATGTCCGTGTACCAAATGTTTAAACCATATAGAGCATAAAGTGGAGGAAGTGCAATTCTATTTATTCAGAAATGGGATTGATCTAAGCTACACAAAGTGGAATAAACATGGAGAAAAGGATGAGCCATCAATAAGTGCCCCAAAACCTGCTAATGCTACAACAGAGTTTGTTGACGACACGGATTTTGCTTCAGATATTCCAACAAATGACCCAGCAACAGTAGAAATAGTTAATGCTATAAAAGATAATTTTGATGAGGATGACCTTGTCAAGTTTCAAGAACTATTATTAGACGCAGAGAAGCCTCTTTACGAAGGATGTCCTAACATCACAAAGTTGTCCGCAATAGTTAAACTACTCAACTTGAAGGGTAAGTACGGATGTTCTGATAAGTTCTTTACTGAATTACTAGGATTGTTAAAAAAGATGGTACCTGCTGGTAATGAAATGGGGAAAAAACTTATCAAGCAAAAAAAGTTATGAAATTAAAGGGATCAGGATACAAAAAGATACATGTATGTATCAACAACTGCCTTCTTTACTGGAAGGATGATAAGGATTTGACTGCGTGTCAAACTTGTGGGATATCAAGATGAAAGGTGGATAATAAGACACATAAAATGTACGAAAACATTCCAGCAAAGGTAATGTGGTACTTTCTAATTATACCAAGACTGCAACGACTATTTAAGATACGAAGTATTTCAGAAGATTTAAGATGGCACGAGACATGAAGGATAACAGATGGTGTGTTATGTCACCCCGCAGATTCACAAGCATGGCGTACCATAGATGAAAAATTCCTTAAAATTGCTGAAAATCCAAGAAATCTACGGCTAGGAATATTGGTTGATGGGGTTGATGTCAACACAGGAAATAGGCATCATAGTGTATAGCCAGTTTTAACTATCATATACAAAATTCCTCCATGGTTGTGTATGTAAAGAAAGTTTATCATGCTTTCGGTGTTAATATCGGGATACCCGAGAAATGATATCGTTGTTTTTTTAGAATCGTTGGTTAATGATCTGCTTACCTTATTCGAGACAGGGGTTGATACATATGATGCTTCCACAAAAGATAACTTTAATCTACGTGCCGTTGTGTTATGGACAATAAATGATTACCCTGCACTTGGTACATTATGTGGCTGCCCGTACAATGGATTCAAAGGTTGTGTAGTATGTGGGAAAGATACAAACTGTGTTAGACTTTCTGCCTCATCCAAGCAAAGTTATGTTGGTCACAGACGATATCTACCATATAACCATCCGTTCAGAAAGCAAAAGAAGGCATTTAATGGACAACAAGAATTTCTCC
>BQNB010083601.1:0-12673 GCA_026074375.1 Tanacetum coccineum | reverse complement strand
TTTTACGTTATGTTTTACAACTTACATGTTTGTCGTCACCAAAACATAGAGAGAATGTAAAGATTAAATATCGTAATATTTGCACTAACAATTTTTTATTTTATTTTAGCTCTTGGATATAAACAACACATCTCCCTACTTGAGATAAACAGTATCGAAAGTGACAATACCGGGGGGTCTTCTATGATCTATATAATATGTCATCAACGAAAGTGTTAATCTTCGAACCATTTTCCCCGAACCATGGACTTAGGTAGCCAGAAATTTCAACACAAAGAAAAATAGAGTACAGGGTAGGCTAAGGCGAAATGGTCTAACAAACATATTTGGTGTAAACAAGGATAGGCTAAACAGGGTGATCTAGGGGTATCTTGCACTAATAATGAATGCAAATAAGGGTTTAACACGAGGAGGTCGGCAGGTTAGTGTGACAAGTCGTTAAACACACACATAAAGGCTATTTGGGTGAGTTCCTAATACGTTGCCTTCTCAAACTGTCTATCCCTGCTAATTAATTAGGTCTCGAAATGATGTACATGCCAAGTTCTAAAGTCTACAACTACCGGCACACTCATATATTTGGTGGATTTTTGTATAATAGATGAAAACGAAATCATTAGGCTTAAACTCACCAATTTGAATAAAGGGTTATAGTATGCTCGGCAAAGATTAATTCTAGTTTATTAGGAAAAACATGTCAAAAAATTTAAAGTTGGCACAATTTTTCAAAGAAAACTAGAAAAATCGAAGGCAAATATCGGTCAAGTGATAATTATACTCCCATCCCCCCACTTGGTTTATACAATGTCCCTATTGTACATTAAGGAAATGAATTTATAGAAAAAGAATAGAATTAGAACGGAAAACTCCCCTGGATTTGCTTGAAATGATGAAGAGACAACATGCTCTAAGCCATGCTCCAAGTCCGCTTCTTCGAGCAACATCCACCATCACAAACATCTCTACTATCATGTATTGCATTCGACTAGTATGGTTTGTAGTGCTTCCTTGTAGCTTGATTAGTATCCTAGCACGCACCACTTCAAGTGCGTTACCTGTATACCTGCAAGAAAGACTAATACCAAAAGCATATACCAAGATAAAAATCACATAGCACAGAATATACAAAACTATACAAAACCTAACTTACTTTCGTAGGAATCACGGTTGCATTTAGCGTATGCAACAAGCCTTTTAAACCACTTGGTGGCCCAAGTGGACGAGTGAAGTCTCATGAGGGTTTTCAGAGAACATACCCACAAAGTTCATTTACCAATATAAACGGTTTTGTAAAATTTTCAAACATTTAATGATTTGCAGGTAGGGATTACGGCGTAATCATGAATTGAGTTACGCCGTAATCATGTGGTTATTTAATTTTGAAAATTCTGTTTTAAATAAGGTTACGGCGTAACCAAAGAGGATGTTTATGCCGTATATAGATTTGTTACGGCGTAACCGGAGTGGTTACGCTCAAACAGAAACATTTTGAACCACATGAATACGATTTGATGTGACCTCGAATTCCGTTACCCTTGCAAAATCAAGTAAGAAAAATACAAGGCCAACTAAATACAGAAAGGAAATGAAATAATCTACAAGGATAGGTCGGGTTGTCTCCCGAAAAGCACTTTTCTTTTTACCCGAGTCTTTAAGTTAGACTTAAGCCTCCACCACAGGCTTCTTGGACATCTCTAATCATGTCCAATCTTCACGTCATCTCCTCAACCTGTTCATAATTGCTCATCCTGCACACTAACAAACCCGTGCATTAAATGTGTAATAAAATTGAGCAAAAGAAGAGGAGCATACAATATTGGCAAATACTTGACTCATAAACACCACATGAATAAAACATTAAGGTTGGCAGGCTCAATATTAATAACAAAGGTGGATTAGAAATTTTTTTAAAGGTTCAAGCAATGCCCAAACTATTTTTGGTGTCTAAGACCTAGTTTAGAGATATGTCGTAACAAGCACTACCAAGTTACGCCATAACCAAATCTGAGACGATTTTATAATACTAGTTACGCCGTAATCCAAAGCATTATGTCATAACAACACTTAATCAAACATGCAAGCACACATAAATAGGAGAAGAATAGAAGGTTTAAGCATACACAAACACACAAACAATACATATATCAATCAGACAATCAAAAACTACAAAAACCGTTCCCCGGCAGCGGCGCCAAAAACTTGATGCGTGATTTCCTTTAGAAGAAACTACAACAGGTTTTACATTTATAAAACCCTAACTACCTCGACTATTCCTACGCACTAAAGAGCAGTGTACCCTATCATGTATAGTGTAGTGATTGGTAAGCACGAGTGTCGACCCAAAGAACGGTTTGTGTCCCTAATTGTCTAACTAGTTTATTGTTTTACCTAAGAAAGCATAAAAGAAAGCTGTTTGGAATTTTAGTAGAATTATTGCAGGATGCTTGGGAGGTAAGCCTTGCCGTCGAAAAGGGAATTGGCATAGTGGCAGACAAATAGGAAGGATGAACGTAATTAATTACTATGATCTCTAGTGCAATGTATTGTCTTAATCTTAATGCCACTTATCTTATGAGATACGCTTAATCCTAATAGGTGGTCTCCTCATTAGCTTGCACTCCTAACCATAGTTTTAATGCTAAGGGTTCGCCTCATGGGTCAAGGTCAAATAACTACAAGTATTGGTGCCTTGTGATTAATCGTGCACATTAAGGTTCAGATGGTCACGTATTACCTAATGCACACTTAACCTAAGATCAAGACCTAGCAGGGAGTTCAAGGATTTCAAAGCATACTACATAAAATAATAAAGAAAGCGATAAAACAGCAAGATCATGACTTAATCATCAAAAAGACAATTAAATAATTAAATACCTAATAAAACATAATTAATAACATAACAACAACAAATTAAACCGCTTGATCCGCTAAATCAAAATAATCATTGAATTAAATTGACCATAATAAGTTGAAGTATGTTAGCCTTAAAATATGTCGACTTATACGGAATTATATTAGATATTGTAAGGCGTGACTTATAGGGACTAATAATGTCAAGTTAGGATAGTAAACAAGTCACACGCCTATATATACCCTCCTATACTTCTATAGGAGGGTGTGGATAATCATTTGTATTTCATAAAGTGTGTGTGTTTCTTTCTCTAGAAAACGCACACATATTTCCCTCTCTACTTTTCTCTCTTAATAATATGGCTACTTATTTCTTTTATCCTCCCTGACCTCCGGATTGTATGTTTTATATATAGAATCTTATGTGGGTAACAATTGGCATCAAAGCCTAGGGGCGTTTTGTGTTCGTGGTTTGCATTTTGGGGTGTTGTTCGTGCTTATTTAAGCTTTTCGTGGCTTATTTTAAGCCAAAACCCACGGGTTTGGTTGGTTGGTGTTTATTTTGAGCAAAGCTTGAAACTTTCTTCTCTCTAATGTTTCTAGCTTAGTTGTACAAGTGGTTTGTGGTTTGTAAAAGCTTATTTCACATGATTCATGTTTTTTAAGCTTTTTACACAAAATCTTGATTAAAAATTTTTCGTGTTAAAAATCATCAAGTTGGTATTTTTATGGTTCTTCTTGCCTTAGATAAGGAACAAGTACAAGCAAAATCGTGTCAAAAACTCTCAAAGTGTGCCTTTTTGTGATTTAAAGATTTTGAGTTTCGCATAGTAGAAGGCGGTTTAACAGTTTTCCTTCACAAGGCGGTTTAACAACTTTTCTTTGAGAGGCGGTTTAACAAGGCAGTTTAACAGTTTCCTTTGAGAGGAAGTTTAACAGTTTTCTTTGAGAGGAGGTTTAACAGTTTCCTTTGAGAGGAGGTTTAACAGTTTTCTTTGAGATGAGGTTTAACAGTTTTCTTTCAGAGGCGATTTAATAGGAGGTGATTTATCATGTTTTTAAGAAGGCGATTTATCACAAGGCTCTTTTTCACCTGTTTTCGTCAAGAACCGAACTTAAACACCTTCCATAACACCAAAGCAAACACAACACTTAATGCTAAAACGATCATTAAAGATTCACTAAAACGTCAAAACGGCTATGGATTTGGACTTTAATGTCAAGTGATCACGGAGTTGATTTGCTATCCCTTATTTGAGATTGAAGTGAGTTTCACGAAGGCGTCTACTTATTTCATCATCGAGACTTCCTTCTATTTTCTACCCCTTTTCCCTAAACCCCCTCTATCGATTGATGACTTGCTTGATCGTATACAGTTATGATTGAGACCTGAATTATCTAGTTTCCAGTAGTCGGGGTGGTTGGTTGAAGACCTGGTTAACTATCACTTAAAGGAGTTACGTTGTAGTACTCAGTATCACACGCAAATGTCAATGTGGATAATTTCAAGAGGTGTTGTACTTTTTATACTTTTGATGTTGGGTATATGGTACTTAGAGGCTTTCTTCTGCACCGTTCTTCAATCAACAATAGTGCAAGATTAAGTAACAAATTTAGGAAATTTTACTTTAGTTTCAAGTTTGGTATATCGGGTTTACTTCACCATGTGGTCACCACAATAGCCGACAGAATATGAGGTTGGTAAGTTAGCCAGAGAGTTTAAAGGTTGAGATAAAATCAGCATTTCTCACGGGATAATTGAAGCTACAGAACGTCAATGGTACTTCACAGTCTCAGTAAAATCTTTTAAAGTTCTTCAATGTCTTTCATAACTTTTCAAGATTGTTGCTTATGACAAGAACTTCTCGAGTATATGGTCGTACACGTCAATGATGCTTCCGAGAGTTCGAAACCATCATGGGGGAATATGTGTACCTTGATACTTTGATGTAATCGGGTCAACTTCCAGGGGGAAGTAGTTTATACCACTTTACTTAGTATGGTGTGTGAAGTATCTACAAGCGTGAGAAGATTTGTTGCTGATTTATTGCATGTTCCCCTGAACGGATATTCACCAGACCAAATGTCATGATACAGTATAAAAGCAGTATTAGTTGATGTAAGATGTACACATATGAAGGATGATTCCTTAAAGGGATAAACTGCTCACAGTCGGGACTTAGTTGACTTTGGTGTAGCAATTCACATCAGCACTATCCTGGAGGAAGAAAAGTGTATTTCCGGGTCTTAATTGATTTTGGTGTTACGGTTTCAACTTCGGTAAAAGGGATAAAGTGTGTATTTCAGGTATTGGATGATTCTTCTACAAAATTCCGTTGTGCACTCTAAATGTCAATGTTAGAAGATCGTTCGAGCTACATCAATGTTTCATAATCTGCTCAAGATACAGATGTTAGTTTGGGGGGAAGCTGATTCAGAAACTTCGTCAAAAAGGAGTCTATGAAGAAAGCTTTTCAATACATGCTGCATGAATTGGGGGGAAGTTAATCCAACTCATGCATACTACAATGATTCTAGAACAAGTAAAGATACAGAAGATCCAAGCTGGAGTACAAGTATCAAGACAGGAAGTCACAAATGTCATCTTCAGCATTGGAAGCACTTTGGAAGTCCTTATTGTGTTGTAATTGTACTTGATAGGAACATTGTAAGTAATTCCGTATGTCCACATATTAGGGGAAGATTGTTAGTCTTAAAATATGTCGACTTATATGGAATTATATTAGATATTGTAAGGTGTGACTTATAGGGACTAATAATGTCAAGTTAGGATAGTAACACGTCACAAGCCTATTATTTTAACCTCCTTAATTCCATAGGGTGAGATATTGCATTTGTATCTCATATAGTAGTGGTGTTTTCTCTTAGGAAAACCACATCTTTCCCTCACTACTTTTCTCTCTTAATAATATGGCTACTTATTTCTTTTATCCTCCTCGACCTCCGGATCGTGTGTTTTAGGCTAGAATCTTTATGTGTAACAAAGTATGATTACAAACTATGTTGAATTAGTACCCTCGATCCCCTAGTCAAATGCCATGGCAAACCCCAAAGGGTTGCCCTATACTGGGACTGTTCGTCCCTTTTCCTCCTTCTTCTTGCTGTCGGCCCACACACCAGGATTGGACGCCTCAAATGTAGAAATGAGGGCTCTATTTATAAGTTTTGTGTGCATTACGGCGTAATGGGTGAGTTGGGTTACACCGTAACCATGCTGATGTGAACTTCCTAAAATATAGGCAAAATGGACTTTACGGCGTAACCAAATGGAAGGTTTACAGCGTAAGATAAGTGTTTATGACGTAACTGAAGTGGTTATGGCGTAACATAAGTGGTTATGGTGTAACAAAAGTGGTTATGGCGTAACAGAAGTGGTTATGGCGTAACAAAAGTGGTTATGGCGTAATCTCTTCAGCAACATTGTAGTTATTGCAAAATTGTGGCTCTTCAGTTGTGATCTGACTTTAACCCAAAACACGAAAGTTGTAGATATCACTTTCATCTTTCCATGGCCGCTTGAATCGACTTCAAAGGAGTTAGTATGCAGAAGTTATGGTCAAAATACTAGAGCACATTTCCCGAGATATCTCAGGAGCATTTCTTCTTCGGCTTCGTTTCTTCACATAATTCTTTCATGAGCCTTTCATAGTAACTCCAAATCATAAGTGGATAGCTTCATATATATTATTCTTTTGTAGAAGCATCCATTAATCACGTCACTAAACTCCAATGCCTTGTTTATCTTGATATTATTGTCTAATTCTTGTGTTTCTTGCCAAATGCTTGCGTTTTTTCTGAAAACAACAAAATAAGTGATTAAGTATCATATTTAGGTATTTATAAGATATTTGCAAGCATTTTCATGAGGATTTTGACTCTAAAAAGTATTAAATATTTGATGTTATCACAAGCCCTAGCTTCAAGTTATAGTTTATACCCTCGAGGTTTAAAACTATTGCACCATTTGTCCCTATTTGTTTCTTAAAAGCCGTTAACCCCTAAACATGAAAACAATTACACTGTTAATCCTTGTTTCCCATATGTGATTAAATGAGAAGTTAACTAGACAAATTGTACCCCATAATGACAATTAATTACATCATTTGTCCTAGTTAACGACAATCAAACATAAACCAAAGCAAACACAACACTTAATGCTTAAAACGATCCTATATAAGATTCACTCAAATGACAAACGGCTAAAGATTCGGATTAAAGAATTTCAAGTGATCACAGAGCTGATTTGGTATTTCTTATTTGTGATTGAAGTGGGATTTCACGAAGGCTTCTACTTATTTCATCATCGAGACTTCCTTCTACTTCTTACCCAATTTCTTTAAACCCACTCTATCGATTGATGACTTGCTTGAGCACGAAGGAATATGATTAAGACTTGGATTATCTAGTTATACCCAATGTAAGGAGTTACATTGTAGTACTCACAGTGTATAGCTATCACTTAAAGGAGTTATGTTTTAGTGCTCAGTGTCACACACAGATGCAGATGTGGATAGTTTCAAGAGGTGTTGTACTTCTTATACTTTTGATGATAGGTATAGGGTACTTAGAGATTTTCTTCTGCATCGTTCTTCAATCAACAATAGTGCAAGCTTAAGTAACAAATTTGGGGGATTGTACTTCAGTTCCAAGTTTGGAATATCAGGTTTACTTCATCATGTGGTCACAACACATAGCCGACAAAATATAAGGTTGGTAAGTTAGCCAGAGAGTTTAAAGAGTAGAGATGTGATCAGCAAACAATTCTCACAGGATATTATTGTGCTTGATCCTTGACGATCTTAAAAGCCATATCATAAAATATTTTAAAAAAACCATGCATTTATTATGCATGAGAAAAAGTCAATTGTTGTCCCATACTTTTAGGATATCCACGTAGTAAGATAAACATTGCATTGCATTTTGACTTCTTATAAAGAGGATCAGAATGAAAGAGAGAAGATGGCCTCATTAGAAATAAATTCATTGTAACTAAAGAGTCAATTTGTTTGTAATCTTTGAGAGAGTTTCTAATAAAAAAACTTCCCAAAACATATATTCTATACGAGATGAGATCAATGTACGATCAATACTTTTATCAAAGACCAACAGAACATATAGCAACTCATTTGTTCTCATTAAATTAAAAAATACCCCACTTCTCCCACCTCTTTTTTAAAAATAAAATATCTTGCAAACGGTAAATCGTCAAACGACAAAAAATACACCATCGCGACGAGAATTAAATCATCTTTCTATAGAGGGGCACTTTGATATACTTTCGAAGAACTTTTGATGAACTTTTTTTTTGAATTTTTTTCAGTCACGTCGGAAAAAATCACATATGATTTGTATCAGAATCACATGTTATTTAATAAAATCACATGATTTGTGATACAAATCATATGTGATTTTCCAAAATCACATGTGATTTTTTCAGACGCGACTGAAAAAAAAGTTCGTCGAAAGTATATCAAAGTGCCCCTCTATAGAAAGATGATTTAATTCTTGTCGCGATGGTATGTTTCGTTTTGCGTAACGATTAACGGTTTGTGAGATATTTAATTTTTAAAAAGAGGTGGAAATTGGGTTTTATTTAATCTAATAAAAAAAGGAGGGTTGTGATTGGTTCATTGGATCTTTACTAAATTGTGGGTCTATGTTAAATTTTCTCTATTCTCTCCATCTTTATTTGCTTGTTTCTACTTGTTTAATACTAGTTTTCTCCTCCGTCTACCTTTTCGTTCATTCATATTCGTGTTCAAAATTGTAAATGGATCAAGTGGTATCAAGAGCATTGTTCCTACCTGTGTATGGTGAATACAAAGTCCAATTATAAAGCTTCCGTTGAACCTCTCACCGAGTTGAAAATTCATCGAAGAAAACCACACCACAACCGACTCAAATCAACATTAATGTCAGTTGAAGGAAGTACACAACAAGACCTAAAAGAACTTTCTGCTAAGGTAGATCGTTTGGCAAGTCAACTCGAATGGATTCAATCACAACCGAAACCAAAAACTCGAGAAACACTGTTAAGGGAGAAGTTTGAAGATGAAGCAAGTCTCAAGTGGCACACCGAAGAAGATCCAAATAATAAGACTCGCGTGTTTCCACCTCGTGTTTCTCACAAACCATTTAAGGTTGAAGCTCGGATCGATATTCCATCGTATGATGCAACCGTTGATGCTGAAAAGCTAGACTCATGGATCGACCAACTGGAAACTTACTTCACTCTTTATGGTTTATCTAGCACAGAAAAGGTTTCTTTTGCAAGGCTCAAACTAACAAGCCATGCATTGGCTTGGTGGAATTCTTTCTTGAAAATGACGCAAGAGGAGAAAGTCACATGGAATGATTTCAAATGAAATTTATGTCAAGAATTTTATCCTATGGGATATTCACAAGACCGATGGTCACGATGGCATAATCTTCGACAACAATGCGGGCAATCCGTTCAAGAGTACATTACCGAATTTCGACGTCTTGCCGTAATGTTAGGAATTTCAATGACTTGTGAAGATGTCTTCACCAAGTATGTTGCAGGTCTACAGCGGCAAACTCAAAATGAGTTACGAATGTATTCGTTTGAAGATATTTCTAGTGCAAGTCGTATTGCTATGGCCATCGAAGTGAAAAATAAAAATGGTGGACTAAAGATTGAAGAAGACGTGAAAGAGCATATAGGGGAGAAAGACAACAAGAAAAAGTTACTGTAACTACTAACAATCTTAATAATTTCTGTGAGAAATGTCAAATTTCAGGCCATGTTCAATCGTTGCAAGATAAATTTTGTCTTCGGGCTTAGTTCCTAATTTCATTTCATATAAGCACTTTTCCTAATACCTCTACCTATGACTTTATCTTCACTAACTATGTTAGGATTTCATTTTATGTGACGACATTACGGAATTACCATAGTTTACCATACCACCATGCGTAGGAACTAAAGTTGTCAACTTAGCATACTTATGTATTAGATGGTGGTATAAATACCCTTCCATTGCTTCCTTGGAGGGGTGATATGTAACACCCCCAAATTGGGTCGCAGCGGAATAAGGATATCCGGGGCGTGTTACTTCTCAGATCAATAGCACAAGATATATAAGAACGACAAAAAGTCGTTTAAAATGATACATTGGATTTGATAAAAGACTTGTTACACAAAGCATGCAGCTTTACTTGTTTAGTGTTTGATATTACAAAGATTGACAATACATTTCCCAAAACATATTACATCAAATCTTTAGCGTGATAACCAGAAGTGTCACCATGTATTCTAGAACTCGTGCCATATTGGACACCTGAAAACATTGCTTTAAAACATCAACAATAATGTTGGCTGGAATTCATGTGTTAGTAAATTATAATATACAGGACGCAGACTTTCCCCGTGATAATGCCAACTGATGCTGACATTCACAACAATCCAATTAGTTTTCATAAGCTCATGACTACTGATGCTCGGACAATTATATTCGCAATAATAAATATTGCTATTCTGCCCGATCAGATGTTCAACCCTAAACATCCCAAATCCGACATGCTATAACGTTCGTTCCCGGTGATAGCTAATCACCCGAACGGGGAGGTTAATCCCAAATAGATATATTATAACATTGCGATGCTACTTAATGTAATTCACAACTACATCTATGCAATTGACAGTTCATGATAATGGGCTCAACTTGGGTTATCGCTACTTAGTCAAACAGTACTCAATTTATATATATACACTTGCGTCCAATTTATAAAACAAAGCATGTTTCCACCCCAAAGTTATAAATCATTGAAATCGTAAAAATGTGGGGCTATGAACTCACCTTGAGTTACTGACTAATTCCAATTAGCACAGATAAGCTCGACCACGTAAATGATCGAATGCCAATGAAATTAACTTAGGTGTATAGCACTAATCGCTTTTATGAAACCTAACATCATATACAAGTCTATGTTGCTTAAATCATACTATCGTTTCGAGTTATCATAATTTAGAGGTCATGTAATGACGTATGAGGAGTAGGATACTTTATACGTAATCAACAACTCGTCGATTACGCCACCCGAAGAGGACTCATTAGAAACTCCCTAGTTAATATAGTTACTTTGTAACCACATATATTTCTATATAGCTTCGTTACACGTCTTTTTGTAATTTAGAATCGTTGTTATAGAGTGAAAACATTTTATTAATTAACGTTTTGGTAAATACATAACTTTCCCTTTTTAAACCTGTTTCTCGCGTTTCTTACGTCCACGTCTTCGTATTGAGATGATGTATAAAATTATTACATTTTTATATTTTATAACCTTCTGATGAACAGTACTTTACTGTTCATGACGTTTTATAAATTTACTTTTATAAATTTAATTGACTTTCGCGTTTCAAGTCCGTTTCTTGCGTTTCTTATGTCCACGCTTTCGTATTAAGACGACGTATAAAAGTATGAAATTTTTGGTATTTCATGTCCTCTGATGAACAGCGATTTTACTGTTCATACCAGTTATAAACTTAGTTTTATAACTTAAATTAAAGTAAAACTCGTAAACGCCGTATTTTCTTTGTTATAGCTCCATTTTTAGCGATTCTTTCGAGGACGTTCTCGTAATTGAAAGTTCTATTTATTTATGAGGTTTACAAAAATAAATGTTTCTGTCATGAACAGTAACTTTTATAAAAATGGTTTTATAAAAGTATTTTTATACATTTTAAGTATATAAACTCGCGTAATTCATAACTTCTTCGTTTTTAATCAAAAAATTATGATTCTTATCATTTTGGAATCCTAGAAATGTGTATAATCTGTTAAAAACATCAAACTTTCTGTTTTGTATAATTTTTATAAAAGTTATTTTATAAACCCGTTTAATTAACGTATAACTCGTAATTAGCGTATCTTTTTCGTTATTAATCCGTTTTTCGAGTTTCTTATCTTTTTGGAATCGTCGTGAGGTGTATTATCTTTATAAAACATCAAACTCACTGTTTGAAATTCGAAATCCAAACAGCCCCATTATGTTCTATATGTATACTTTTATATAAGGCTTGTTTTATGTACTTTTTACCTTTGTAAATTTACCACAAGTCTTCCACCTCACTTTATATCATAAGTCATATATATAATAAAGTCCATAAGTCCATCATTTGTCCAAATGTTCAAGATCACAAGATTATCAAGTCATTAATATCACATGAAAGCCTAAACCTTCCTTAAGTATACTTTTAACTACAAGTTTATACTTGAACCTTTTTATACTTAACCAAGTGTGTACATCACTTATACTTCCATTATATCATCATTTTAGCATTCATATAACATGAATAAAAGTTCATGAAGCATGATTATCAAGTTATTTACCACACTTTTACTTGAAACTCATTAAGAATTCTTTAAAACCCTAATTTATATCCACACTTTTTATGCTTAAACCAACATGGTACAATACTTCTATGTCCATTTTATCATGATATTAACAACAACATATCATATGTAAAAGTGCACAAATCCATGATTACAAGTAAAAACTCTTTTTACATGTTTAAAAGTCCTAAATGGTGATTTTGCTATGTAAACATCATATATACATATAATCATGAAAATGAAAAGTTAAGGGCTTTTAGTTGACCTTATGATGAGTAATGATGATGAGAAATATGTGCTAAACCCTTGTTTAGACTTTAAACCCAAGCTTGCAAACTTTCAAAACCCTAATCCAACTAGAAACCCTAATCTTGCTTTTCCTTGCCTAAACCTTGAAAATGCTTAAACCAATCCTTCTAAACACTTTAAGACATCTTAGGAAT
>BQNB010083600.1:0-28996 GCA_026074375.1 Tanacetum coccineum | reverse complement strand
TGTACCTAAAAAAGGCTCAGTTTGAGATACCATGTTTGTATGCGATCCCAAATGACCAATATGATCCTACAAACAGACTCATCCCTGATAGGGAAGAGACTCTGACTCTTGAAAGAGAGAGTCGATCAAAATTGAATAAAGACTTAGTGCAACCTTATGACTACACAAAACTAAATAGTCTTTATGAAATTTTCAAACCCCCGACCCAAGAATATCAAATACAGTTGGCACACACAAATTAAGTAAGGAAGAAAATGTGGAGAAAATCTTTTGTGAAAACAAAACCAAATATTTTCAAAAACATTGATTTCTTACCAGTTTCCAAATCAATAAGCAAAAGTAGGCAAGCATATAATGTCATGACGAACAACATAAATCATTTTAGAGAACTTGTCGATCAAGCTTTGGTAAAACATTCACAGGATCATCTTAATCTTCATGCCTCAACTGCTCATGATATGCAAATCCTAATTAAGACATGTTTGATGCCTCTTGCCCTTAAGACACAGAATGATAGTTTCGCATTTGTTCATGAACTTAAGTAAGAAATGCATGCTGATCTAAAGTACGTTGAATCCCTTGAAAAAGAAATTGATGAACTTGAATATGATAAAGCCGAATTTTCAAACATGTAAGATATGCTCTTGCAAGAATGTATGTCTAATAATGTTATGTGTTCCTATTTGCATTCGTTATCTGATTTAGATACTCATGCTGAATTAGAATGCTTATATGTTCATAAAGTGAAAGAATGTGAATGTCTTACACAAAATCTTTTGAAACAAACTAAAACTGTTAGTAAATAAGTATATAATGAGCTTTTACGAAGTTTTTCTAAATTAGAAAAACACTCGATTTCTCTTGAACTCGCTTTACAACAATGTCAAGAACAAATGAAAAATGACACAGTTTGCAAAGAAAAACCATCAAATGTATTTTTGAAAGAGCGTGAACAATATTTTGAAATACAAGATTTGAAAGCTCAATTGCAAGATAAGAACATTTCCATAAGTGAGTTAAAGAAACTCATTGAGAAGAACAAAGGAAAGGGCGTGGACACTAATTCTGAAAAACAATCAATCTTGGGGAAACCGCCTTTGCAACCAATCAGAAATCAACCAAGGGTAAGACAACCAACTGCGTATAAATCTGAACGATCCTAATTGCCAAGACCTAGGATTGCCTCCCAAGTTGGTGTGTCGCATGATTTGACAAAACCAGTCACTCCACATTCTTGGCCTCATGTTAGAAAATCGTCTTTTGCTAAGCCTTATGATGTGAATGCACCTGGCCCTTCTAGGAATAGCCCAAAGCATGTGTCATTTCAGTCACCAAGGGAATCTGTAGGCTCAAATGACATGGTTCATAACTACTACCTAGAGGAAGCTAAGAAAAAGGCACAACTTCAGAAAGACAAAGCCTTGAATACCAAACCTAGTGTGCAACAATCTGCTAGATTACCAAACACTGCTAATGGTAACAAACCGAAACCTAGGAACTTTAATCAACAACCTAGGAATTGGCCACCATCCATGAGTAGTCGTGTATCGAATAGAACTGTTAACACAGCAGAACCACCTAGGAATCAAAAGACTTTCTTGAAGTCAAAAGACTTGGCATGTCCTACATGCAAAAAGTGCATTTACAGTGCAAATCACGATGAGTGCATCTTAAAATACCTCTCAAAGGTGAATTCTCGTGCCTCAGCACAGAAAAAGGATGCACAATCCCATAAGACAACAAAGAGATATATACCCGTAGAAAAGAAAAGCGACTCTAAGAATCATGGTAGACAGATCCCCATAGGATCAAAGGTATTCTCCAAATAAGTCCCACATCCAAAAATTTGTATATTGAAATACAACGCCTTTAGATCTGGTATTACATGGAAAAACCAACGGTTAGAATCTTTAATCAAGTTGTCTTATAGTAGATGCTATTAATAAAGCCAGTTGAAAAACCCGTCGATTTTACAACACGACATGATAGTGCATCACAATTAGAAAGAAAATACACATTTCTAAACTGTTATTTGTGTAAAATCTTCTTGAGTGCAGGTACTTAATTGGTTCCGATAAACCCATAACTTCCAGGGTCTTCTATTGTAATTCAATTCTTTCAACTTCTTCTCTGTTAATAAACTTCCATTTTTAATTATGTTAGAAATATTTTTGATAAAGATAATACAAAAATATAAAACTTCAAAAATAAAAAATACAAATTCAAAAAATTAAAAAATCGTTTTCTCCAAAAAAGAATCTTCCTCGACAGGTTCTTGGAATTCGATTACATTTATGTACCTAGAAATGTTGATATAACATCGAAGGGCACTGTTATGAAGTTCGAACAGAGTTTCAAATTGCTTTCAAAAATGTCATTTAATTTTCTTTAATGGTTTAGCTTATTAAATGTCAGATAATACGAGTTCTTCAAAGAAAAGTAAATTGTACGCTTCAGTGCATTTATCATTATCAACGGAAAGAGAATATTTTACGATTCTGAGCTGTTCACTAACATTCATGTTTGTAGTTCTAGTCAATGGCTTGTTATTTGAATGACAGATAAACAACCAGTCTTAATAAAGGAGTGCGCCCTTCAATGTACATTTATCCTCACAACGAGAAGATAACAAATTCTCGGACTTGAGACGACGCAAAAAGTCAATTCAAAAGACATTCAAAGTCTTTTAAGCTCAAGTAACATTGGTTTTTCAAAACACATTGAACACAATTCTTCAAGAATTTCTCAAAAGGTTTTTCCAAATCTTTCTAAATGTTGTGTTAAGACCCCCCTCCTCATGCATCTTTCAAAAGTCGAATCATTTTTTATAAGTGAATCATTTTTTGAGGAGGAGCTTTTAAAACCAAGTTTTAATGCGTTTAGGCACATACTAACATGTCTATTTTGTGTGTCTAAAACATTTCAAAATGTTTAAACAAATGAAAAATGTTAATAATATTTAAACACTCATTTTGTTAAAACATATACAAGTAGCTCAAACTCAATTTCACATGGAATTTACAAAGTCATAATCCTATTCTCTCAATTGGTGTCATATATGTGAAATTGAGAGGGAGCAAGGAAACAGTTCCAACATAATCGTTGATGTAACAATTTTCTCCCTCTTTGAATTTTTCAATGTCAAATTTTATATCTCCCTGGTATTTAAAAAACAAAGTGCATTAGTATTTAAAATAAGGGGAGAAATGTAATTAAAATGTGATCTAGAAAATAATAAGTGATCTAAACGACTCACAGTGCTTGATACTCTTCGAAAAAGGTTTTATGGTTACGATCTCATACACAACAACCTATTAATTTCACGACGACTCTGAAGTCATAAGGTGGTTAGGTTAGGTATTAGTCCAATGATCCAACCAGAACCGGAGGGATCTTCCCTATGGATCATCCTTAGCTAGAAATTAGGAGTCCATTTAGGTTTGTTTGGTGATGAATGAGGAAAGCGGAAATCAATGTCGACTAAGATTGGAGGCTATAACTGGATACAATCACAACAAGGTGTTAGTAATGACGTCTTGGTAAGCATTGAAGGGGTTGAAGAATTAAAAAGAAATGTATGGATAAAGGGTGTAAAGAAAGAAGCCCTCCCTACACCTTAGGCAGAAACCGGGTCAATACATAATCTATCAGTTTTCACAAAGATGAATTCTGATATTGAAGAAAGACGTCATGGACCCAGTGATGCAATGCACAACCCTTCCCAGCCATTTGAGTTTGCCTCTCAACTAGATACTTGTCGCATTTGTCTACGGAGATACATCTGTGTATCTATTTGACATATCACTTTGAGATTGTTGATTTTGAATACGGTTCGGAAGTTTGCTCCAGCCTCTGATTACTAAATCCAAAACGCCACTAATCGGTTAGAGCCAAGAGATCATATAAATATATCTCATTAGACACATTCTATGTACAACAATTGTTGACATCAATAAGTTCACAAGCTGTTAACAAGAGTCTACGCCATTATCCTTGTGGATTTTGAAAGAACATTCCGAGGTGATACTTAAGTTTATTTCACCGTGAAGATGGAAATCCGCGCTTGAAGCCATCATCAAACAAGCTCTTGGTTGGTGAATGTGTGATTCTTTATGCGAATCAAAACTTGTTGTCATCTAGAAAGAAACGATGGTGACAGTTTCCTTTTTGTGAATCAAACTTGTTACTAGTATATGAATGACAGTCAATCAAAAGATAGTAACTATTAAGTTACTCATTAAAGATGTAGTTGCTTTGAGATGTTTCTGGTATTGAGAAACAAGAATAAGTACGGGTGAAAATCTTAATGCATATGCTGTAGATGGATCTAAACTTTGAGCTGGAAACCACTGGCAAGGAGGTTCTTCCAAAATTGAAACCTACCTGATCACAGGTACAGTATTTTTACTATAAAATGGTCCTTCCGGAACCGGAGGTTTATATGCGCCGAATCTCGCGAATGACAAAACGCCAATTAGTCCTTATCTGCTGTTTATCACTAACTATAAAATGCAGGTACAAACGACGATGTTGCAGCCTCATTCTAACAGAGTCGGATTCATTACCACTTGCTGATACTCAAGCTACAAAGATATACTATAAGCATCAGGATTTAAGAATCAAGAAAGCTCAAGTTTAAAGACAAAGACTTCCGCAAACTCTGATATTTAAGATATTCCTTAAAGATATCAAGATTATCCAGACAAAGATGTCAAGGGAGATTGTTAGGAAGCTTTCTAGATGATGCAAAGTATGAGCGTGTTGGTCAAAGACACAAAATTGCAAAATGGCAAAGACGATAAAGACAAACAAAGAAAAGATTTAAAGATCTCGGAATTAAAGACAAAGTTAAAAGAAAAGGCTCTGATCATAGACACAACAACATGAATGATCAAGGACTATTAAACAAGATAAGACCAGAACGAGATCAAGAACTCAATGTCAAAGCAATCTCAAGAAATCCAAGACCATGTTATGACTATGAACATGGAAGCTCAGAATCTATCAGAAACCAAGCTTCGGGGGAGATTGCTAGCCTCAAAATATCGAGTCAAATAAGGAAGCTCGTTTCAAGGTTTAAGACCTCGCTGAGGGGGAGGATTGTTAGCACCTCAAAATTTTAGTCGTAACAAGGAAGCTCGGCCACTCAACGAGGAAGCTTCGGTCTTTATTTAATATATATTGTAATAGGCTAGTTATGGGTATTGGGTTCATTATTTAATCTAATATTATATATGTTCCGGACTAAGGTCCATTGTAATCCCGATCCCGGCCCAAGTCAAACACCATTCGGCCCAACAAAGCCCATTTGGTGTAAGTATAAATACCCTTCTCCAAGTATGGAGATGGTGTTGATTCTCATTTTGTTACACACACTCTTTAGTGAAATCAACCATTCTCTTTTTCTTCTCTTTAGTTTCTCTCTCTAACTTCTCTCTACTCTTCTTTATTTTCCTCTTATCTTATTTCTTAATCAATACCATGGTGAAGTGAAAGTGGTTCCGGGTTCCGACAATGAGATTGAACACATAAATGGAAACCTTGAGTTTAACTGAAAGATTCATTATGTGCATCATATTGTATATAGGACTAGTTGTATCATTTGCATGAGTGCAAGATGATTTAACAACATTAATATCTAAGTAAAGGTCATTAGAAAACTATTAAAAGTAACATTTTAAAGGAAGATGTTTGGATTAGAAATTAATTCATAGGCTTAGAGTCGTCCCTAGTAATGAAGAAACTGTAGATACATGTCACACCCCAAAATCGTAGCAGAAGATAACGGGGCATGACTTTCATAGCACAAAGTCACAAGTTATATCGAACGACCTCTATATGAGTCGTTAAAAATAAAGGGTTTAATTTCACTAGAAGTTTAAAAAAAGGACAAGGTTTCAAGAGTTCACATCATAAATAAAAGAAGATTTTAGTTCATAACCAAACGTTAAAAGTAATGCAAGAAATCTTTGACATGATGAGACCGCAAAATGTAACTCTAGTATGATGCTCCAAAATGCTATCCATGAGAGTGCAACTAAGGACCTGAGAATAACATGCTAAAATGGGTCAACATAAAGTTGGTGAGTTTATAGGTTTAACGTTAAGTAAAAAGTAACATGGAGCACAAGATTTTAGTGACTATTATATCACATACAGTATCATGATAAAGTTTTTAGAGACCATTGTGTCATTTAAAATGTCTTAAAAAACTTTTAGAGACCATCGTATCACTCACAATGTCTTGAAAAAGTTTTAGGTACCATTGTATCACTAACAATGTCTTGGAAAAGTTTTAGATAACATTGTATCACTAACAATGTCTTTGCAAAAGTTGTAAAGACCATTGTATCACACACAATATCTTTGAAATAATGAGACCATTGTATCACTCATAATGTCTTGAGACTGTTGTATCACTCACAGCGTCTTGAAAAAATAAATGAGATCATTGTATCACTCACAATGTGTTGAGACCGTTGTATCACTCACAACGTCTTAAAAATAAGCAAGACCATTGAATCACTCACAATGTATCGAGACTGTTGTATCACTCACAATGTATTGAAAATAAATGAGACAATTGGATCACACACAATGTCTTGAGAAAGTTTTAGAGATCATTGTGTCACTCATAATGTCTTGAAAAAATTTAGAGACCATTGTGTCAATCACAATGTCTTAAAAAATATTAATATTTATTTAGAAACCGTTAAAACAAACGAGCATGTATTCTCACCCCAAAATAGATCAAAACGAGTAAAGTTGTAGTTCAAAACAGGTAAAATAGGGGTTATGAGACTCACAAAAAGGTAACTTAGGCAATATGTAAATGTTTAAGTACTTGTGTCAATAGGAAAACAATTGAGCATGTATTATCCCCCAAAGATAAAAAAGAAAAACTGGGCTATGAAGACTCACCTCAATAAGTAGTGGTAACAAGAGTAAAATAAGCAAGCTTGAATGAAATGGTATGACCTAACCGCGACCTAAATCAATAAGATGCATGGGTCACAATGATATGTTATATAAACACATAAGTTTTAAGAATTTTTATCACCCATATAAACTTGTTTTAGAGTTTTATAAATTTTTACAAGTAAAAACATTTAGAAAAAGAGGAAACATGACTTTTCTAGTCTACTTATTAAAATAGTGGCTATCAGAAATGTTTACCCGATTTCAAACAGCCATAACTTACTCAATTTTCAACATCTTTAAACGAAAAAAATTCTCACACCTAGACCTATGTCTTAACTTTCCAGCCACTATAATTACACTCCTTTATTCAAAGTTTTATTTAAGAACCTATAAACTGATGGTTGGCAAGTACGTAGGTCGGCCCAATATAGTTGTTTGACAAGTTTTCATATCATTTTGTTTTAAAATACCTGACCAACTCCGTAGACCTTCAAACCTATGTGGAAATGATAACATAAAATATTTAATACTTTTTCATATCAAATTTCCACGTTTATTGCCTTGCTTTATAGCATTTTGGTACTTAATTCGTTAAATTGTGATTTTCAGAAATAAAGGCATTGGACGGAAAGTGTGGGTAAAACGGCAAAATAAAGAAAAATACGACAAAAATCGCATTATAGGAAGATAATTACGCGTACGTCCGCAAGGTTATTGCCGTATCTCAACTATTATTTATATACGAAGTTTTGTGCTAACTAAGGCATTACGGGCGTAAAGTTCCTCAAGGTGTTTCGTCGTAAAATATTTATTAAGTAAATATTAATGCTGTTGATAAGGGTTTCGGGTTTAAGTGTTTAATGTATTACGAAGTATAACAAATTTTATTACTAAATTGTGGATAATGCGTGCGTCAGAGGTTTACGGTTTTGTAAACGTGGATCGATAGCCGTTATGCGTAAAGTATGAGTCATCAACTGGGACGAATGATGTGCAAAATTATATTTAGTTTCACTTCTCACCCCAAATCTCTGGGGCTAAAGGTCGTTACTTGGCCATACGTTGTTAATTAGTATAAATTGAATGCGTATTGCATTCATAAGATTCATTCAGTTCGTAGGAGGTGAGCAGAAAAGAAGAAAATGGAAAAAGACAACGCAACTTCGTGTAGGGCGCCATGGCGTTCGACTAGGGGATCGAGATTATTAATTTATGATTTTAGTGTCTTAGTTGCACCTTTATTAATTTATGTAGTATGTTTTGAAATCCTTGACCTTCTTGCTAGGTTTTGATATGAGGTTGATTGTGTATGAGGTTTAAGTGATCCGCTTAACCTTTGTACACACGATTGATTACAGGAGACCAACACTTGTAGTTGTTCACCCTTTACCCATGAGGTTAGAGCCCTTAGCAATAATTCCCTGGTTAGGAGTGCGAGTTAATAGGAAACCACCTGTTAGATAAAATGTATCTCATAATTAAAAGGAATTCTTAATCACTGTAAACTGAGAATAGGTTAATTCTCCTTGCAAGTCCATTCCACTCAGTTCACATCGGTTAGGTACATCTACAAAACTGGACCTTAAACAAATTTAGACCCCTTCTAAGGTTGTAACGAGACGTTTTTGCATATAATATCATTAAATGCGGATTTTCCTTTTCTATGTTAGTCAGCCACTATGCTCAATTCACCTTTTCGAATGCAAGGCTTAACACCCATGCATCCTGCAATATTCTACTTAAAAATCAACAATGATTTCTTTATTACTTTTCTTAGTGTAAATTAATAAACTGTTAGACAATATAGACCACAACAAACCGTGTTTCCTTTGGGTCGACACACGTACGTACCCAATCATACCTATACACGATAGGGTACACTGCTCTTTAGTGCGTAGGAATAGTCAAGGTAGTTAGGTTTTTATAAATGTAAAACCTGACGTGGTTTTATTTAAAATAAATTACGCATCAAGTTTTTGGTGCCGCTGCCGGGGAATATTTTGTTGTTTTTGATTGTTTGATTGATATATGTGTGTTTGTTTGTGCTTGTGTGTGTTTGAACCTTCTATTCTTCTCCTATTTCTGTATGCTTGCGTGTTTGTGTGAATTAAATAAAAATGTATCTCAGGCTTGGTTATGGCGTAACTTAGTAGTGCTTGTTGCGACATACTTCTGAACTAGGTTTGGGACACCAAAAATAGTTTGGGCATTTTTGATCCTTTTTAATTCTTACTTTTTGCACAATCTATTTTAATTTTGTGCACTGCCAAACTTAAAGTTTTTATTGATGTGTATTCCTGACGTAAGTGTTTGCCTGTGTGGTCCGGATCCTCTGAGCTTGGATATGGGGTAGTTCTCTTGTATTGATCTGTGGTGGGTGTGTTGAAGGGGTGGTGGTGGGGGACCTCTCTCACCTCCTTTTTTTATTTTATTTTATTTTTTTCTTTTTTGCACCCCCCTTTTTAAGCTTTTTTTTTTACCATTTATTTTCGTTTTTTTATAGCATTATTAACAGGTTGAGGAGATCTTGGTGTAAGAACCAGGATGACAAGAAGGATGGACATGTGTGGAGATGTCCAAGTAAGTCTATGTTTGAGGCTTGAGTCTAACTTAAAGACTTGGTTCAAAAGAAAAGTGCTACTCGGGAGACAACCCGACCTATCCTTTAGTTTAGCTCATTTCAATTCCTGTCATTTTAGTTGGTTTGTATGTTTTTCACTTGTTTTTGCAGGTTCAACAGCAATGAGGGAAAAATCGAGACCGGCTCGACCCGTAATTGTGTGGTAAATGTAGCTGTTGTAGCAGCAGTTACAGCGTAACACCTAAGGTTGCACGTAACACTCATTTCATTTACGGTTCGTAACCTTTCTGTGGTTTTTTTTTTTTTTAAATAACGCCGTAACAACAAAACTAAAAATTTTCAAAATTACCACTCAATTACAGCGCTAACACCGAGGTTTCGCCGTTTCCCTCTTTATGTGTAATATCTAAAAATTTTAAGTTTATAAATTTCTAAAACCGATTTCTGTTCAAGTAAATGATCTTATGTAGGTTGTTCTCGTGGAAACCCTACCTCGAGACCTTCACTCGTCACTTAGGGCCACCAGGTGGTTTTTTAAAAGGCTTGTTGCATACGCTAAATGCAACCGTGATTCCTACGAAAGTGAGTTAGGTTTATTCTGTATCGTTTTGTATGTTTGTGCTATGGTGCTTTTTTATCTTGGTTTATGTTGTTGGTATTAGTATTTCTTGCAACTATACAAGTAATGCACATGATGAGATGCTAGGGATATAATCAACCGGCAATTTCAAACCAGTTTCGTTCGTATGCTATTCAGGAGGGATGGTGGAGATATTGAGATGGTGGATGTTGCTCGAGGAAGCAGACTTGGAGCATGGCTTAGAGCATGTTGTCTCTTCATATTACCGAGCAAATCCAGGGGAGTCTTCGGTTCTATTTCTACTCTTGTTCTTAAATTTTTATTTCTTTAATTGTACAATAGGGACATTGTACAAACCAAGTGAGGGGATGGGAGTAGATATATCACTTGACTAATATTTGCCTTTGATTTTCTAGTTTTCTTTGAAAAATTATGCCAATTTTAAAATTTTTGAACATGTTCCTTTCTCAGATATACTACATATCCAGAGAATTAATATTTGCCGAGCTCACTATAACCCTTTATTACAATTGGTGAGGTTAAGCCTAATAATTTCGTTTTCATTTATTATGCAAAAAATCTACCAAAAATATGAGTGTGCTGGTAGTATTGTAGACTTTAAAACTTGGCATGTACATCATTTCAAGACATAATTGATTAGTTGGAATAGGCAGTTCAAGAAGGCAACATATTAGGAATTCACCCAAATAGCCTTTATGTGTGTGTTTATCGACTTGTCGACCTCCCCGTGTAAAACCCTTTGTTGCACTCAATGTCAATGCAAGATACTCCTAGATCACCTTGTTAAGCCAATCCCTATTTAAACCCTATATGTTTCGTTACACCATTTTGCCTTAGCCTACCCTGTAGTCTTTATTATCTTTGTGTTGAAATCTCTGGCTACTTAAGTCTATAGTTTGGGGAAATGGGTTCAGAAATTTTATGCATTCATGAAAGACATATCATTAATGATCTATTAAGACCCCCTATATCACCACTTTCGATATAGTTCATCTCAATTGGGGGGATGTGTTTATTGTATCAAATGCTGCAGGGGCAATAATAAAAAGATATAAACTCCTGTAGCATTTGCATATTCAAAAGAAAAGATGGTGCAACTATAAGCCATCTATGTGCTAAAAAAATATAAAGATGATGCAACTATAAGCCATCTTAATGATTGTGAAGAATGGAGCTAGTAGCCCATTATTAAAGATCAGATTTTTAGACTTAGACTCTTGGACTTATGGATGGATAGTAGCTAGTTATGACAACCTTAGATTACTTTAGACTATTTGTTTCGTGTTTTTATTTAACAATAATTATTGTGTATCCCATGTCTTATCCTACCCTATATCGTTCTACATCCCGACCATTGGTTTTGCTCGAATGAGGGATTTGATTGCAATCCTATATGTCTATTCCATCGTTATAGATGCGTATATGTGATTTTGTCGCCCCTGTTGGTGTAACGCTTTTGGGTAAGGACTGCAGGATGATTCACCCTTAAACCTATATGTCACCCTTGTTGCCTTTAAGACTATTTAGACCCTAATTCTAGCTGGTAGAGATTTATGTACTTCTCAAGCCTATGATAGAATACATGCTATGATTGAGCAGTTGAGTGATCATCAAAAATGAATTAACATAGATTAGTGAGAGTATGAGTGTGATTTGTTTCTCCTTTCGTGAGGTCCTCGGTTTAGAATTTTCTAGCATAAGTGATTTTTAAATTCATATCTTCCTTAAAACCTAGGGATATATCTTTTAAGAATTATTTAAAAGGTTCTACTTGAGGGCAAGTAGAAGTCAAGTGGAGGATATTTAATAAAATCAAATATTTAATACTTTTTCATATCAAATTCCCGCATTTATTGCCTTGCTTTATAGCGTTTTGGTACTTAATTCGTTAATATTTTGATTTCAGGAAATAAAAGGCATTGGAACGGAAAAGATGCGAAAAAATGGCAAAATAAAGAAAATACGACAAAAACCGCATTATAGAAGATATTACGGCGTAACGTCCCGCAAGAGTTACGCCGTAATCAATTATTAATAACGAAGATTTGGTGCTGACGAAGGCATTACGGCGTAACGTTCCTCAGGAGTTACGCCGTAAAATATTTATTAAAGAAAATATTAATGTTGACTAAAGGGTTACGGCGTAGTGTTTAATGTATTACGCCGTAAACAATTTTATTACTAAATTGTGGGAATGTGCTCGTAGAAGGTTTAGGCATAAACGTGTCGGAAGCAGTTACGCCGTAAAGTCTGACGTCATCACAAAGCGTATTTTTGTTTATATTATATTAAGTTTCACTTCTCACCACTAACTCCAGGGGCCGAAGTCATACATTGGCCATAGTTGTTAATTAGTATAAATTGAATGCGTATTGCATTCATAAGATTCATTAAGTGTAACATTTGCCCTTTTTGTGTTCTGAATATTTCATTTATAGTCCTTTGACTATTTGACTTTTGATTCCACATACACCACACCTACAACACAACTTCCCCTTTATCTTACTGTTTATTCAGATTTTGTACGCGTGTCGATGGTGGATTTTGTTGAGAATTGTTAGTGATTTATGTTATTGTGATTAATTATCCTTTTGGAAGGTCATTTTTGTTTATTTATTTGTATTCCGGGTGGTTTGCCCCGTGAATTTTGAAAAATGCCAAAAAACGAGTCTGACACGTCCGTTAATGTCCAAATGAGTTTTGAAGGGTTTAAAGTGTAAATATGTCGTGTAAATACTCTAGGTTAATGGAAAAGTATTTTTAAGGTGAATAAAAATGCTAATTAACTTTGGGGTAAATTTTACGGTTGAGTTTTACGAGCTTTTAAGTGATTCCGACACGAAAAGAAAGACCCGACACCCCATAGGATGCCATAACCGGTCATGTATGCTTAAGGGGACAAGGTGGCTTAATTTTAGCTAATGTGTCCCAAAGATGTACATTTATATTCTTCCACTAGACTTTTTTTCATTATCATTCATTTTCAAAAAAATAAAACACACACTTAAGTGTGTGTGCTTGGTTCGTCCGCCACCTACCACCACAAACCACCATATATTTTCCAACTTTGATCGAGAACGTGATATTCCGGGTTGATACGAGTGTTTGGGTATTCATTTAAACAACGTTTGGGTTGTCCGGTTCGTGTCAAAATCTATATTTTTGAAGATTTTCTTGTAAGTTTTCAAATTTAAATTTCGTTTGTCCTTTTGGGTTTATTTTGATGCATAGATGTTAGTTGTACAAGTTGATCGTCGTGAAAATCGATTTTTGGAAACGAAACGGATAAAAAGGGTGTGTTTGGTTCGTTGGATTAAAAAAGGAAAAAGGGGGGTTTTTGTAGTTTTGATGTTGTGGTCGTGATGGTTGAATAATATATGTTGCTAGATAGCTTATTTTTTATAGTAGCTTGTATAGCTTATTCGGGCTTATTTTTAAGCTATTTCTTGGCTTATTTTGGGCTTATATGCCACGTTATGTTCTCAAAATCACTAGGAAAGTGATTTTGACTATTTTTGTGTTATGGCGTATGTTGTGGACTATTTTTGAGGCTTATGGTAGTAACCAAATGCGATACGTAGCTTATTAGCTTATTTTCAAGCTTAATATACGTATTTTAGAGCTTATGGACTCACGGCCCAATAAGTCTATTTAAGTCGTGGCTTAATGGGAGGGCTTATTGTGGTCCGGATTATTTTCTACTTATTGGTATAAGCTTATGTATGTAAATGGACCTTGGTTTTGGACTTGGATCGTATTTTGGACTTATAAATATCTTAATGGACCCTTGTTGGGCCTTAAAGCCCAACAAGCGATATTTAGTCGTTATAAAAGTTTTGACGGACTTTTGGAAGTAAAAATGTATTTACGAAGTGATATTGAAATTATTTTAGAAAAACGTTTTTAGTTAATCGTTAAAGATTGAGATTTTGGATTTGGATTTTGTCAAAAAGTGTCGAATTGGTAAAAAGTGTTGAAAATAAGGTTTTTTTTTAAAACCTTTGGAAAAAAAGTTGTATGAGTTAGGGTCAGGCGAAATTTTGTAAGAAGTTTATACTTAAAATTTTACCTATAAAACTGATTTTTGAATTTTAAATTAATAAATATTATTTTATTTTTTTATTTATTTAATAAAATTCACTAAAAGAACAAAAAACTATAATTTTTCGCGAAAACTTCACTAATATGGTTCGTTATGAGTAAACGTTCCATTTTCAACTCTAATATGATTATTTTCGCGGTGACTAAGGTTACCGAATGGACTTACCGAGATATATTTATAATTATTAATTATAAATATTTACGTATATTACTTATCTATTTTCGTTAATTAGTATTATAGTAAGTTTATTTTTTGAGTAATTGTTGAAATTTTCATTGTTATTGGTATATTGTTGTTTTGGTTGTTGTTATGTTATGTTTTTTTATTTTTTGGGTTTAATGTTTTTTAATGGTTATTATGTATTTTTTTGTGTTATAATGTATATTATTTGATAATATTAATTGTTTCTTTATTTATTTTGTAATTTATTTTTTGATCTTTATTATATTCTTATTCAAATATTCTTTGGACTTTATTTATGGTGTGGATTATTATTTATTGGTGGTAATCTGTGTCTGTCTATTATTTTTTTTTTATAATTTAATTTGTCTTTCTGTATGTTATGTTGGAAATTTTATGGAATTTTTATTTTATAATATTTCATTTTTTGATCATAACATCATTAATGTGTATTATTACTTTGAAGATTGGAATTAATCTTGGAATGAGGAAATTAAATTTAATTGTTTTGATTTTTTGATACAGCGTATTTTGTTGCGAATTTTTTACTTTGTTTTTATTTTATGTTAATGGGACTTAATTTTATGTGATGTAATGTATTTATTATCATTTTTAATATTTAATTTGTTTTTTGTATTATTATTGTGATTTGTATGGTATAATTTATTATTATATTGTCTAATGTGTCTTTTTATTATTTTCTTTTTTATGGGAATTATTTGGTTTGCTATAATATAAATTTTTTTTTTAAATATTGTTTATGTGTGATATTTTTAATGTAATGGTTTTTATTTTTAATTTAATTTTTTTTATTAATTGGAATTGATAAATTTTTTATGTGTATATTTTTTGTGATTATTTTTATATAATTATATATTATTTATGTTTTATTTTTATTTGTCTCTTAATTGATTATTTTACTGTTTATTTTTTGTAAAAATGATTTGTATCTTTTTCTTTTTGGATTTTATTTTTTTGTATATTTTTAAATCTGTTGTTTTTTATTTTTTGTTTTTTGTTGATTTTTATTTGTTTTTTTATACTCTATATTTTTAATTTTGTTTAGATTTTTTTGTCTAATGTTTTTTCTAATATTTAAATTTCTATTTGATTTTAAATTTAATTTTTTATTGTTGTTCTAATTTAATTTGATTTTTTATAAACTTTTAATTTTTTAATTTTGTATGTATATAATGCTTATTTTTTATGGTATTTTTATATGTTATTGTTTTTGATTGGAATTTTGTGATGTTGGCTTGTTGTTATTTTTAATTTTTCTTTTATTTTAATATATTTTCTTGGATTTTATTTGTTTTAACTTATTTGTTTTGTTGTTTTCTTTTATTGTATGTGGATATTATATATATTTGTTATGAATTTTTTATTTATGTATGTTATTAATGTATCTTGGAATATATTATGTTTATTTTTGCTAATTTTTATTTTTGGATTTGTTTTAATATGTTTAATTAAATTATTTATATCTATTATTTGGTTTTTTTTGTTTTATATTTTGATTTTTTGTTTATTTTTATTTTGATTTGCATTTATTCATATGGGAATTTTTAATGTTTATGTTATTTGAATTGTTTGGCGTGATTTTATTTTTTGATGGATCAATATCTTATGATGGAATATATTTTTGGGGAAAATATATGATTTTTTATGAGAATAGTTGTTTTAAATATATTTTGGTTATTTTTTTCTTTTAATTTTATTAATATTTTTGTTTTTTAATTGTAATTTTGTATGTTTGTTATTGATTAATGCTTCTAATTGATATATATTTTTTTTTTTTTTCATAATATTTCATGGATGGAATTGGATTATTCTATGTTGTCATTTTTTTAATATTATCTTAATTTTATTATTATTGTATGTTTTTTTTGATGTGAATTTTTTTTGATTTATATTTTATTTTATTTTAGATTTACTTTAATATGTGGATATGGTAAATATATTATTGGATTGGTGAATGTATTATCTACTTTGGATAAATTTGTTTTTATTGGAATTATTATATTATTTTTTTAAATATTATATGGTTAAATATTTTTTTTTTGTTAAATTGCAGTAATTTATTATATTTCAATATCGTGTTTTGGTATATTTATTTATTTGATTTAAATTTTTGTATTGTGTTTTTAAATTTTTTTAAATTGATTATATAAATATATAATTTGATTTGATTTATATTTTATTGTTGGATATGATGAATTATGATATTGTTTGGAATTTCTTATGTGATTTAATGATACTTTTTAATTTTTGTGGAAATTGTTATATAATGGATTTAATGATTTCTGTTCTGTATTTTCATATTTGGATTTTATTTTGGGTTAATTTTTTTTATTGTTGATCTTTCAAATTTGTTGTTTATTTTTGTTTATTTTATTGAATATGATGGTTCTTGGATGTGGTGAAATTATTTTGTTTTTTTTTGGATATATATTGGTATTTTATTATGTTGGTTATTTATTTAAATGGCTGTTTTATGAAAGATTGTTAGCTTTTTTTTTTTTGTGTTTTAAATGAATTCTTTAATAATGATTGTTGGATATTTTAATTGTTTAATTTTTTGTTAATTTTGAAATTAATTTTTGTATTTGTTTTTTTTTTTATGTATTTGGAAAATGAATTCTGTTTGGATGTTATTTTCTATTAATTGGATTTGGAATTGTTTAAATTTGATTTAATTTTAATGAATTTTTAATGATCATTTTTAATGCTTTTTGAGTATTGTGATGTAATGGAATCTTATGTTTATAAAAGTTGGTTATCTGTTTTTCTTTGCATTAATTTGGATTTGATGAACTTTTAGATGTATTTTTTAAACTTTTAAATTTTTGCCTGTTATTTTATATTACTTTTATTTTGCTAATTATGATAATTGTGATTTTTTTTGTTTAAGTAATTATTTTGGTGGATATTTGAATTTAATTATTTTGATTTATTATTATGTATTTATAATATGTTAATTATATTATATTATTTGAATTCATTTGGTATTGTATTTATATAAAGTGATCTTTGGTTTTTTGTTTTGGGAATTATTAATATCTTGTTTTGTACTAATTTTTAGAGTTGTTAATATGCTTGTAGATTGTTGTTTAATTATGATTATTTATATATGATTTGGATTATATTTTATTTTGGTTTTAAATATTGATAAAATATGTCTGTGACTATGTTAAATTTATGTTATTTTTGTTTGTATTGAAATTATATGACTTGTATATTTTTTATTGTTTTTTTTGGGTTTATTAATTTGTAGTCTAATTATTTTTTATTTTTTTGGATGTTGAAGTCATGGAATTGAATTTTATTTTTTGTTTTTTAATATTATTTTTTATATTTCTATTGATTGAATTATCATTTTTTATGTTTATATAGTTTTATTTTTAATGGTGTCATTCTATTACTTTATTTAACATTTTTTTTTTTATTTTTGAATTCTTATTATTTTTTTTTTATTATTTGGTGTATTTTTTATAGATGTATTCATCTTAATATTTATTATTTTTTGGTGATTTATTAATTGGCTTATTTTAAATAAATTTATTTTTTACTATATTTATTGATATGGTTTCAATTTATGAATTTTGGTTTCTTTATTTATCTTTTTATGATTTACTTTGTTTTTATATATAATTTTTATATATTTGGTATTGGATTATAATGTTTGAATCTATTGTATTTATTGTTTATTGATTAACATATTAATAATTATTTTTGGTTTATGTTATTATTTATAATATTGTTTTGCTATTTTTAAATTGTTTTTATTTGTTTCTGATGAATGGAAATTTAAATAAAATGTTTTATATTTCTTTAATCAAATTTTTTATTTTGGAATTATTTTATATTTTTATGGTTTTTGATTTATGTTTTTTATATTTTTATTATTTTTATTTTGGATTGGATGATTTATTTTATAAATGGCAATCTTATTACATTAATTAATTTGGTTGCATTGTTTATTTTGTTTTCTTTGATTTGTATTTTATGATTATTATCTTTTTTTATTTGTTTATCATTTTTTAATGTGTTCTTTTGATTTAAGTTTTATTATGGGTGTTTTTTAATAAAATTGTTTTTTGTCAATAATTAGAATGTGTTTTTTTTAATTTATGTTTGATTTAATATACTTGGTTTGGTTGTATTTCTTGATGGTAATGTATGTTTAGTTGGGATATTATAATAATGTGATGTTCTTTTTTTTTTTTTTTTCATGTCATGTTTTGGTTTTGTTTTAATGGAACTTATATATGATTTCCATTATTTTCTTAATTGTTGTATAGATTTAAAATATGATTATTATTTTTGTCTTGTTTTATGTAATATGAATGCCTTAGCTAAATTTTGGAATTATTGATATTTTTATTTTGGAATGTAATTTTGTTAATATATTATGTAATAATGGTTGATATAATTTATTTGTTGTTGAATTTATTTTATTTGTTTTTTATTTCTGATTTGTATATTTTTTGTGGTTATTGTTTATTTGGAAAATATTTATTATTTTTTTTTTAATATTGTATCTTTTTTCTTATTTTTTATAATTATAATATATGTAATGGTAATTTTTCTTACAATATCTGTATGTGTGTGGTTATTGAATATTTTTATTTGGATATTTGACTTAATTATTTATTTGTTGTAATTTATGTATCGTTATTCATTTGGTTACTATGTTTATATACAATTAATATTATATATTGGAATACTTATTTTTTACATGACTAATGATGCTGATAAATAGTCGTAATTTTTTTCTGCTATAATTTTATATTTTTTTTAAATTTATCTTTGGATTTATTATGGACATATATTCGTTTGGTTATTTTCTTTTTTTGTATATTTGTTTTAACTGGAATATAAATATTTTCAATTTTGGAAATTTTATATATTACTGTTTGTTTATTGATTATTAGTATTAATTTTGTTATTTATATTAGTGATTATTAGTTATACCATTTTTTATTTATTTTGGATTGTTTTTTTTTTTATTTCTATTTTATTGCTTGTTTAATTCCTTGGTATCCTTTTTTTTTTTTATTTATTAGTTTAACAATTTAATTTTTTTTATTTGATGTTTGTTTTATATATTATACTTTATATTTATTAAATTTATTTGATTTTTTAAATTGGATTATTCTATTGGAAATTCTAATTTGTTTTGTTATGATATATATTTGATGTTGGTTTGGTATTATTTATGTTCCATATTCATTATAATATTTTTTTAAAAATTTGAATATTAATTTTTTTTTTAATTATTTTTTTTAGTCTTATGATTTTGGATGTGTGATTTGGATGTTATTATACATATGTAAAGTTTAATTTGTTATTGTTAAATAGGTTAATATTAATTTTTTATTATATGTGGACAATTGGACTATTTTTAAAATTTTTATTTGGACTTTTTTCTTGTATAATATTTTTGGTTCTTATTATATTTTTATTTATTTTTCAGAAATGAAATGGATATTGGTATTATTTTTTTATTGATTGTACTGTTCTTTTTTTTTTTGATTTATTTTGGACAGTTATATTAATTTTAAATTTATTATTTATTTTTTATTATTTAATATTATTATTTTTTTTAATTTTGGAATGGTATGTTGTATATATTTTTGGAGATTATGTTATTAATAATGGAATAATCTATCTATGGTGTATGTGTTTTATTTTATTAGTTATGGATATTATATATGGTGTTTTGATGTTATTTATTGTTTTACTCAAATTTATTTATATTGTGTTTGTGTAATCTTCATGTTGTGGATGATTTATGTATTTATGTATTGTGTATTGGATATTTATATACTTTGAGATTTTTGTTTTTTATGATGGTAATTAAATATTTGGTATCTGGATTTATTTTTAATTTATCATATGTATTTAATTTTATATGTATTGGTATTTTGTTTTAAATTTTAATTTTTATTTTTGATGTAATTGCTTTTTTCTGTTTATTTTGTATATATGGAATCTTGTTTTGAATTCATATATAATTTATTTATGGTATTTTATTGATATGGATGTTTGTATGATTTTTATGTTTTGTTTTATAATTCTTGGATGTTGATATTTTTTTTTATTGTATTTTTTGTTATTTGATTGTTTGATATTTTTATATAGTGTGGTTTTGGAAAATTTTGTTTATTATTGGTCGTTTAATGAGTAATACAAAATATGGTAGATGTGGAATTTATAATAAAATATATTATGATGTCTGGATGACTATTTTAATTGTTTTTATTGTGAATTTGGTGTGTTTGATACTTAATTTTGGTTTTTCTGGAAAAATTTTTGAATATTTGTTTCGTTATTAATACATAATTTAAGTATTTGCTGATGTATTTATATTTAATTTTTTATATCTTATATGAATATGGTATATATTGATAATTATTGTGTATGATATAATATTTTTTTTTCTTTTTTTGAATTAATAATTGTAATGAATTTGGATGGATATATTTTATGATATTTTTTTAAATACTTTATTTTTTTTTATAACTATTTATTTTGGCTTTGTGTGGTGGTTAATGGTATCAATTTTTTTTATTGGATTAATTATTTTGATTTTTATTTGGTTTTTTTGTGATTTGGTTTTGGAATTTGTATATGTTGGATTTGTTTTTTTGTATTTTTGTTGATTAATTGATTTTATCATTTTAATATATTTTAAATTAGTTATGAATTATTAATATCTTTATTTGATAATGTAATTAAATGATATTTCTTTATTTGTGTTTTTCATTTTGTTTTGAATTCTAATGCTTTTTGGTTTTTATGGATATTAATATATTGGATGTTATTTTCTTTTTGATTTTTGATACAATATTGATTTCCAATTTTGATCCCTCTGGATTTTGGAAAATTTATTATATGGAATTATGATTAATTTTGATGGATGATTTTTTGTATATTTATGTAATTATATTATATGTTTTTCTTATTTTTACTTTTTTGTTGTATGTTTGGAATTTCTTTTTGTATGTGTGGCATAATTTGTTTATATTTTGTTATTTTTGGATAGTGATGAAAATGATGATATATAATGTTGGTTTGGATTTTTGTTATATTGGAAATTATTTATGTAATTATATGTTTTGTTATTTAATATCTTGTGATGGTTAATTTTTTAAATCATTGATTATGTTTTGATTGTTTTATTGTAAAATGATTATTTATTCAATGTTTTATGGAAATTTTTTTTTAATTATTATTTTTTTTTGTTGA
This sequence comes from Tanacetum coccineum, assembly GCA_026074375.1. NCBI lineage: Eukaryota > Viridiplantae > Streptophyta > Magnoliopsida > Asterales > Asteraceae > Tanacetum > Tanacetum coccineum. Next base: position 7,360 of record BQNB010083600.1, on the reverse strand, counting down.
ATTTATTATGTGTGTTGTTATTATAATATTTTTGTTTGACGATATGTGAATTGTATTATTATTGTTTTGTAGTTGATTATTATTGTGGTGAATGTTTTGGGTTATTTATGTATTGTGAATTGATATTCTTTATTGCTTTGGGATTATGTGATTTATTTGCTTCATTTTCACTTTAATCATTAATTATGGTTTTCTGTTTTAATTTATTATGGTGTGGAATAAACTATTATTGGAATTTATGTTCTTTTTTTTGATGATATTTAATATTTTTTTATTTTTTTTTATGGGTTAATAATTACATTTTTGGAAAAATATATTATTGATTATTTATTTTCTTATGGATATTTATTTTTTTTTGTTTTTTTTTTATATTACTTCTATTTTGGAAAGAATTATCTATTATATGAGATGAATATGATTTGAAATTTTTTAATGTATTGTATCTTATATAATTGTATTATGTGTGTATTATATTGGTTGGCAATGATTTTTGTGATTAATTAATATTATATTTTTTTATGAAAAAAGTTTTAATTCTTTATTGTTTATTATTTTTATGCTTTTGTTTTTATGTTTATTATTTTATGTTAATATTGTATTGGGTATTGATTATTTATTTTTACCTTTTTGATTTAATGGATTTATTTTTATTTTATATTTAATTATTTTATTTTATATTATAAATATGGATTGAAATATTTTGTTATATTGGTATATATGTGGGATTATTATTGGATTAATTGATGTTAATTTTTTATTTCTATTTGTTGGTAAATATATGCTGGTAAATCTGGTGTGGAATTAATTTAATGATTTTATTTGACTTTAAATGTATGTATAATTAATTTAATTGGTATGTGTTGTTATGTTTTTAAATTTAATTTTTTGGTTTTCTAGTTGGTTGTTTAATTGGTTTTTTTATTTTTGTTTAACTTATATAATTTATTTTTAAATGGTATGTATGATTGTATATTATTATAATGTGTATTGATTTTTTATTATTTTTTGGAAATTGTTATGTGTCTTTGATATTTATTGTTGTCTGAATTTATTTTTATTTGTTACATTTTGTATAATATTATTTTTTTTATTTGTTGTAATTTTTTGTTGATTTTGTATTATTTGAATACTTTGGTGTTATTGAATTATTAATTAATTTCTTTATTTTTTTTTTTTTGTATTTGCAATTTTTTCTATTTTTTATGTTGTTTATATATTATATTTTTAAATTATGTTTATTAATGTTGATTTGTTTTTATTTTATTAATTTTTTTTTTACTTTGAGGCTATAATTTATACTTATTTGACTTGATATGTATATGTATTGGAAGTATATAAATTAATTTAATTGATATGTGGTATTATATTTTCCTGATCTAAAAATTTAGTTTTTTTATCGAATTGTGGAAATTTTGTTGAATTTTATTTTTTATTGATATTTCATTTATAGTCCTTTGACTATTTGACTTTTGTCAGTTTATTCAGATTTTTGTACCGTGTTGACGGTGGTGATTTTATGAGGTATGTGATGAATTGTGGTTTATTTTGATTAATAATTCCTTTTGGAAGGTATTATTGTGTTATGTGTATTCCGGGCGGTTTGACCCGTGAATTTTAAGAAATTCCGAAAAACGAGTCTGACACGTCCGTTAATGTCCAAATGAGCTTTGAAGGGTGTAAAGTAAAAATATATCGTGTAAATACTTTAGGTTAATGGAAAAGTATTTTTAAAGTGTATAAAAATGCTAATTAACTTTGGGGTAAATTTTACGGTTGAGTTTTACGAGCATTTAAGTGATCCCGACACGAAAAGAAAGGCTCGAGACCCTATGGGATACCATGGCCGGTCAAAAGAAGACTAGGGAGACAAGGTGGCTTAATTTTAGCTAACCTTGTCCAAATTATACATAAGATGCTTTCCTTATCCTCATTTTTACACATAGTTCATTTTTAAAATCAAAAAAAAAATCCTCTCCCTTCTCTCTTGTGTTCGTCCACACCTACAACACACACACTCTTATAATTTTTGTAGTTTGATCAAGAAAACATGAAGACGTAAATATTTGGGGTTGATTCTAGTGTTTGGTTATTCATTTAAACAACGTTTGGGTTGTCCGATTCGTGTCGAAATCTACAAATTTGAAAATTTTCTTGTAAGTTTTCAAATTTAAATTTCGTTTGTCCTTTTGGGTTTATTTTGATGCATAGATGTTAGTTTTACAAGTTGATCGTTGTGAAAATTGATTTTTGGAAGCGAAACGAAAGAAAAAGGGGTGTTTGGTTCGTGAAATAAAAAAGAAAAAGAGGGTTTTTGTAGTTTTGATGTTGTGGTCGTGATGATTGAATAATATATGATGCTAGAATGCTTATTTTTTATAGTAGCTTGTATGGCTTATTCGGGCTTATTTTTAAGTTATTTCTTGGCTTATTTTGGGCTTATATGCCACGAACCACTTCCCAAAATCACTAGGAAAGTGATTTTGATTATTTTTATGTTATGACGTATGTTGTGGACTATTTTTTAGGCTTATGGTAGTAACCAAATGAAATACGTAGCTTATTAGCTTATTTTCAAGCTTAATATACGTATTTTGGAGTTTATGGACTCACGGCCCAATAAGTCTATTTGAGCCGCGGCTTAATGGGAGTTCTTATTGTGGTCCGGATTATTTCTACATATAAGCATATACTTATATATGTAAATGGACTTTGGTTTTGGACTTGAATTATATTTTGGACTTATAAATGTCCCAATGGACCCTTGTTGGGCCTTGAGGCCCAATAAGCGATATTTAGTAGTTATAAGAATTTTGACAGACTTTTGAGAGTGGAAATATATTTACGAAGTGATGTTGAATGATATTTTGGAGAAAAAGTGTTGGTAAGCATTAAAGATTGAGATTTTGGAATTTTGTCGAAAAGCGTCGAATTTGTGAAAATTGATAAAAATAAGGTTTGAAACCTTGGAAAACGTTGTGTAAACATACGGGTCATGTTTAAATTTTGTAAAAAGTTTATACTTAGAAATTTTCCTAAAAAAATGATTTTTGTTTTTTAAATAATAAAATATTATTTAATTATTTTATTTATTTAATAAATTCACTAAAAGACGAAAAATATAATTTTTCTCGAAACTTCTCTAATGTGTTTATTATGAGTAAACGTTTCATTTTCAACCATATAATGATTATTTTGAAGTGTCTAAGGTTACCGAATAGACTTGTCGAGATATATTTATAATTAATAATTATAAATATTTATTATATTACTTATCTATTTACGCTAAATAGTATAAGTATGTATTATCGAGGAATGAGATTGATATGATTGTGGAGTTAAGTCGTCAACCATCACACCACTAAATTGTTTTGGGTAATTGTACAACGCGTCTAAACTCTATGCATCAAACGTGAAGATTGTTTTAGAATTGGATGATTAAATTGGGACATTAACTGGACTAGGTCGTGTGCGGGCGTCGTTGCATTTGCTTGTGTGATTGAGATTGGGTTGCTAAAGACTTGCTTGAGGTGAGTTCTCGTAGCCCCACTTTTTACTGTTTTTCCGTTGGGGGAAAATGATACTCAAATGTGTTTTGAAATGTTTTGAATTGATCTGTGTGAAATGTGGTTTTGTTTTTGGGACAAGATATGTGCTTATGACTGCTATGTGAATATTATGTGTTGTATGATTGTTTGGAGCGGATGGGTACGCCTACCCAGTATTTGTGTGATTATTGGAGCGGATGGGTACGCCTACCCAGGTTTGTGTGTGGTCCTGCCCTAATTTTAGTGCTCCAGCTGGTAGGCCCTTTAGGTGCGTAAGTGACATATGGTTATTGATTAGCGGTGATGCTAAGGTTGTTTGCATATATTCACTGTCATATAGCACTATTGTCCACTGTTGAAATATTGGCACATGGCAAACTTTTGGGGTTAAAGGTCAAACTACGAGACTCACTAACATTATTGTTGACGTATTTTCGTGTATCAATTTTCAGGGTAAAAGTAACGAGGAATGGTTGAGTGGTTTATATTGGTAGCAGAATTTGAAAGTATCCCGAGTGGATTTTCATGTGAAGTCTTGCTTGCTTATTTTATTTGGCTTTAGTATTTGGAAGTTTTGGTTTAAGTTTGGATTTTGGACCTCTGTGTGGGCTTATGAATAATTGTAAGAGATTGTGGATTTTGATAGTGATTTGAGACATCACTCGAGGTTATTCGAGGTTGATGGTCTTCATAGCACTTGAAGTTTATGAATTGTAGTTTTCTCTATTTTGTATCTTGTATTATGATTGACCATTATGTATGCGATTCCGAGTTTCCGATTGTCGGGTAGGTGAGAATTTAGTAATCAGAGGCAAGGTTATAGAGAACTAGGTGGATACTAGCCTAGACTATATCTTTAGATTCATCGTTTAGTTAGTGTAAAGGATCTTTGTGTGCTTGTGTGTTCATTTTGTTTGCTTTTACGTGTTAGCGGTTTGGTGCTTTAGTTATGTCAGTCATTGAAATGTGTGAGCTCAATATTGAATATGACTAGGAAAGGATGCGAGTATAAGTACAGTGGACAACGTAGTTATAAGTGTATCACAACTCACTCATACTTAGTAATGTTGTTCACACAAATTGATGTTGACACTGTAGGGTGGTATTATGTGTATATTTGTATATATAGTAAGATATTCTATATATATTTTGAGTCTTCCTGGTACCTAACATTGACTGTTTTCCTTTAGTATTGTAATGCCCGACAAGGATGAGGACCCGAAGTGCTGGATCGACGACCTACTGCTGAAACACTTAGGAGGGGAACGGGGTGTACGGGTTGGCTAGAGTGGAAGGGGATAGAATTAGCAGACTAGGGAAGGGTAATGATGAGCTGCGTTGATGATTTGATTCGGTCAAGGAATGACCAAGGATATGGGAGCTAATAGGGTGTAGAGGGTGTCAATGGGAAATGATAGATGGGAAGCCAATGGGGGAGCACCCGACTTCTCGACAATCATTGCCTAATAATTGCAGAACCTTTTACCCGTCATGCTAGCTCAGGTTGGTAACCAAGGAAATGTTGTAAATCAAAATGGTAATGTGGTTAATGAGAACGTTTATGAGAACGTTGGGAATGTGATAGTAAATGGCAATCGGGTAGGTTGATCATATAAGGAGTTATTAGCTTGTAACCCTAAGGAATATGATGGTAAGGGAGGTGCTATAGTTCTTACTCGATGGATTTGAGATAAATAGCGTATGTACTTGATTTGAGTGCTTGTAGTTTGACAAAAGTGAAATACACGGCTGGTTCATTTGTGGGTTAAGATTAACGTGGTGGAATCTCATATGCGCTCGCTATAAGCCGGGGAGGAATTGCTATTAGTATGTCTTGGAATGACTTTAAGTTTATGATGATACAAGAGTTTTGTCTTAGTCATGAGATGCAAAAGTTAGAATTTAAGTTGTGGAATCACGCCATGGTCGGGGCTGGCCATGCTGCGTATACTGATAGGTTTCATGAGTTGGCTAGGTTAGTTCCACATTTGGTAACTCCAGAGAGTAGGATGATTGAGAGGTATGTGTATGGCCTTGCTCCACAGATCCGTGGGATGGTGGCAGCAACAGAGCCAAAGACTATATAAAAGGCTGTGCAGATTTCTGGTGCACTGATCGATGAGGCTGTGAGAAATGGATCGATTAAGAAGGTTGATAAAAGAGGAAATATGGGGGAACCTAGCAAGGATAAAAATGGTATGGATGATAATAAGAGGACTAGGACTGGGAATGTTTTTGCTACTACTGTAAACCCTGTAGGAAGAGAGAATACGGGTACTTGGCCCAAGTGTACCATCTGCAACTCCTACCATGCACCCGGAGGGTCTTGTCGCACATGCTTCAACTGTAACCGCCTGGGTCATTTGGCAAAGGATTGTAGAGGCGTGCCGAGGAATGTGAATCCTGTCAATGCTAGTAACCTAACTGTTAGGGCATGTTATGAGTGTGATAGTACCGACCATGTCAGGTCAGCTTGTCCTAGATTGAATAGGGCATAAGGTCTGGAAGAAAATCATCCAAACCAAGTTGCTGCTAATAACAGGGTTTAGGGTCGTGGAAACTAAGGGAACCAGGCTAGGGGTAGGACATTCATGTTGGGAGCAGAGGAAGCTCTCCAGGATCCGAGCATTATGATGGGTACGTTTACTTTGAACAATCATTTTTGCCACTACCTTATTTGACTCTGGTGCCGACTATAGTTTCATTTCCATTACTTTTATACCTCTGTTAGGCTTAGAGCCCAGCGAATTAGGTTTCAAATATGAGATTGAGATAGCTAGCGAATAGCTAGTAGAGATTGATAAGGTTATTAAAGGTTGCAAACTAGAAATCGAAGGTCATGTCTTTGACATTGACTTGATACCTTTTGGGCATGAGAGTTTTGATGTGATTATAGGTATGGACTGGTTGTCTAATTATAAGGCTAAAATAATTTGTCATGAGAAGGTAGTGAGGATACCACTACCGGATAGCAAGGTGCTTAGAGTATTAGGAGAGAGACCGGAAGAGAAAGCGAGATTTTTGATAGGTGCTAAGGCTGGTGATAAGAAACAAGAAGAGATTGTTGTGGTTAGAGATTTTCCTGAGGTATTCTCAGATGACCTATCTGGATTACCGCCTATTCAGGAAATTGAGTTTCGAATTGAGTTAATCTCTAGAGCAACGCCGGTAGCAAAGTCTCCTTATCGTTTGGCACCTTATGAATTAGAGGAGTTGTCGGGACAACTCAAGAAACTCCAAGACAAAGGTTTCATTCGACCAAGTTTGTCGCCTTGGGGAGCGCCGGTATTGTTCGTTAAGAAAAAGGATGGTTCTTTTAGGATGTGTATTGACTATAGAGAATTGAACAAGTTGACTGTTAAGAATCGTTATCCGCTTCCTATGATTGATGATCTATTTGATCAACTACAAGGGTCGTAGTTTTTCTCAAAGATAGATCTTTGGTCTGGATACCATCAGCTAAGAGTGCATGAGGATGACATTCCAAAGACTGCGTTTAGAACTCGTTATGGACATCTCGAGTTCACTGTAATACCCTTTGGTCTGACTAACGCACCAACAATATTTATGGATTTGATGAATAGAGTTTGTAGGCCTTATCTTGATAAGTTTGTGATAGTGTTTATAGATGATATCTTAATATACTCTAAGACTCAAGAGGAGCATGTAGAACACTTAAGGTTAGTCTTGGGACTGCTTAAAATGGAGAAACTGTACGCTAAGTTTTCTAAATGTGAATTCTGGCTAAGAGAAGTGTAGTTTCTTAGGCATGTGATAAATGGTAATGGGATTCATGTAGACCCTAGTAAGATTGA